>CAUYRH010064002.1:0-36316 GCA_963574655.1 Perodicticus potto
ATTAGCAAGAAAAGAACAAGTGATCCCATCTCAGGGTAGGCAAGGGACTTGAAGAGAAACTTCTCTGAAGAAGACAGGCACATGGCCTACAGGCATGAAAAAATGCTCACCATCCTTAATCATCAGAGAAATGCAAATCAAAACTACTTTGAGATATCATTTGACTCCAGTAAGATTAGCCCACATAACAAAATCCCAAAACCAGAGATGTTGGTGTGGATGTAGAGAAAAGGGAACTCTTCTACATTGCTGGTGGAAATGCAAACTAATATGTTCCTTTTGGAAAGATGTTTGGAGAGCACTTAGAGATCTAAAAATAGACCTGCCATTCAATCCTACAATTCCTCTGCAAGGTATGTATCCAGAAGACCAAAAATCACATTATAACAAAGATATCTGTACCAGAATTTTTATTGCAGCCCAATTCATAATTGCTAAGTCATGGAAGAAGCCCAAGTGCCCATCGACCCACAAATGGATTAATAAATTGTGGTATATGTACACCATGGAATATTATGCAGCCTTAAAGAAAGATGGAGACTTCACCTCCTTCATGTTTATATGGATGGAGCTGGAATGTATTCTTCTTAGCAAAGTATCGCAAGAATGGAGGAAACCCCAATGTACTCAGCCCTACTATAAAACCAATTTATAGCTTTTATACCCAATTATAGCACAAGAATATGGGGAAAGGGGAGAGGGAGGGGAGGGGAGGATGGGTGGAGGGACGGTGATTGGTGGGACCACACCTACGGTGCATCTTACAAGGGTACAGGTGAAACTTACTAAATGCAGAATATAAATGTCTTAACACAATAACTAAGAAAATGCCACCAAGGCTGTGTTAACCAGTTTGATGAAAATATTTCAAATTGTATATAAAACCAGCACATTGTACCCCATCATTGCATTAATGTACACAGCTATGATTTAATTAAAAAAAAGAAAGAAAGAAAAAATAGGCAAAGCCATGAAAATGGTTACAGCTTAAAAACTAGTTTTGGACATAGGGAGAGGAATGGGCACCAATTGTGTTAGGAAAGAAGAAAGTAGAAACTCTCGCTTCAGGAAAAGCAGAAAGTGTGCAGAGACGGGAGTGGGTAGGGGCAGAGGGAACCTGAAAACAAAAGCAAAAGGGTGGCTGAGACGAAATAAGAAAAAAAAGAGACCAGCTCCACATAGGGATTGAGGGGGTTGACAGGAAAAAGGCACGCCTTGCACGACTTAGAATTCTCTTTGATGTGACGGCCAGAGAGTCATGACTTCCCTGGAAAAGGCTGGCTCATTAGAGCTGGAGCTATTCCTGGTAAAATAGCTCTGTCTTTCTTTCTTTTTTTTTTTTAGAAACAGAGTCTAACTTTATCGTCCTCAGTAGAGTGCCATGGCATCTTAGCTCACAGCAACCTCCAGCTCTTGGGTTTAGGCGATTCTCTTGCTTTAGTCTCCTGAGTAGCTGGGACCACAGGAGCCCGCCACAACACCCGGCTGTTTTTTGGTTGCAGTTTGGCCGGGGCTGGGTTTGAACCCGCTACCCTCCGTATATGGGGCTAGCTCCCTACTACTGAGCCACAGGTGCCGCCCAATACGCTTTTTCAAAGAAGATAATTATTTGAATTAGAATTCAAAACCTTTGGTTTACGCCTGGTCAGGCCTCTAATTCCTACATTTTGGGGACTGTGAAAGCTTTTGAAGTAAGACAAAGCACTTGTGGGCCTATGAGGTAAGCCCTGTCCCTGTCTGTGGCCCCAGGACCTGAGGCTTTCTAAGCGAGAAGCACAGCTAGGCAGACTGCAATGTGGAGGTTTCTTCATTCGGGAGATGAGGGCATTGGACTTGAGATTTAGGTGTCTGATCTAGTCTAGGAAGCAGCCCAGATGGCGCTTCTCTCTTGCTTCTGCAGGGTTAATGTCTCCTAGGCGTGGGGGCCAGGCAATGCCAACTCCAGCTCGACCTCTGCCTCCATCTGCATGACCTTGGGCAAGTTGCCTGACCTCTGTGGACCTCCTTTTTCTCATCTGTGAAGTGAGGGTGAGAGTAGGGTTTTTTTGGTGTGTGATTGTAAATCTCAGAGGTTGTTCAGAGGTTAAATGAATTTGCACAATGCCTCGTGTCTAGGAAGCCCTCAGAGAGCGAGGCAAGCTCCTGCATACTAGTTACTACTACAAGTGGCGACACCAGAGCTAGGTCGAAGCCTCTCTTGGGACCTGAGACATCGTGATTGGTCACAAGGACCCATTCCAAGGTGAAACAGGTGGCAGGTGACATATGCTCAGAAACACCCCAGGTTCGATTCGTAATACATGGTAAGAGATGCAGAATTCCAGGCTCCAGCACCAGTTTGAATATTCATTACGTGGCAACAGTGGCTGGAGTTGTGTCCGAGTTCCCTGAAGGCTTTATTAAAACACAGATTTCAGAATTTCTGAATTAGATGATCTGGGTGAGGCGAAGAGTTTGCGTTTCTCCCAAATTCCTGGGTGCTACTGATGGTCCTTGTCTGGGGAACACACCTTGAGAACCGCCAGGTTATAGATTATATTCTCACCCTGTTCTTTTTCCTACCCCTCCAAACTTGAGTAATGCTTAGATCCCATGTCAAGGGGGAAAAAGCATGAATTCTTTCTCATTTGTGAAACATCCAGTTAGTCTCATTCTATGACACTTTCAGTCATGGATTCATGAAAGTAGATTTTTGTTTTTTTATATTTACAGTATCACTAAAGTGAAAATATAAAATTGAAACATTTTTCTTGAAAATTTGTGACTCAAGGTATATGACCTAAGAAACATCATTCTAAAGCAGAAACATTTCAAATTCTTCATATACTCTCAAGGGCTCTTTCTTTTTTCTTTCTTCTTTCTTTCTTTTTTTTTTTTTTTGAGAAAGAGTCTCAGTTTGTCTCCCTGGGTAGAGTGCCCTGGTGTCATAGCTCAAAGCAACCTCAAACTCTTGGGCTCAAGCGATCCTATTACCTCAGCCTTCCAAGTAGCAGGGACTACAGGCACCTGCCACAATGTCCAGCTATTTTTTTAGAGAATGGGTCTCACTCTTGCTCAAACTAGTCTCGAACTCCTAAACTCAGGCAATCCACCCACCGTGGCCTCCTACAGTGCTGGGATTACTGGCTGAGCCACCACACCTGACCCTCAAGGGCTCTTTCTGATGAGAGTCTGGTTGTATGGTCCCCCTGGCCCTGTTCCCCACGTGCAGTGCGCTGCGCTGTGTGAGATGTGCCCCAGCGGGAGGCTCTGAATCTTTGCCATCCGCTGCTGGGAAATACAGAACCTTTTATGGGCTGGGTCAGGCCGTCAGGATTCTTGGCTGAGGAAGGCGGAAGCTGGAAGTTGGGTGGGACGGGGTGGGAGGTCCCCTGGCTCTGGGTGAGCTTTCCTGTTATTCTCTTGTGCTGCTAGCTCCTAAATTTAGTTGAGGTTAAAGAAAGAAATGTTCCAAGTGCAAAGCGGGTGGAGAGTTCCCCTGGGTACAGCTGCACACTGCTGGAATTGACCCCGTATTCTTTTTTTTCCATCAGGTGTCTTCTTGCTGAAGGGCAGAAGGATTCTCTGGAACCTAGAGGGCTGGCAGGAGGCAGGGCAGGCAAAGCACAGGACCAGTGACGTCTTTTCACAGTTCAGGGAGGAAGGAGGTGAGGGACACCCGCTGTTTGACTAAACCCAGTGAAGAAGCAGGAGCGCCTGTCGCACTTGACCCGGCTCTTCAGATCTACATCTTGAATCTCTTCAGTCCCGGGGAGCAGCGTGTCTTCCGAGGAACCCGCAGTCCATGCTGTTCTTTGGGGTTTCCTTCCCAGGGAGCGCAGTGTGCAGACTTGCCTTTCTGGCACATGGAGTGTGTCTCAGCAGCCACTTGGTGCAGGCTGAGAAGTCGTGATAAAGAAGGGGCGAATGGCGTGCGCTGACAGGAGAGGTTCTTCCTGTGGCCCCCCACCAGAGGTCACAGGGTTGCCCCAGTGAGCTACATTTTCCGCCCTCTCTGTGTCACCAGTGGAAAACTAGTGATTCCGAGTCTCGCTCCTGTTCAGGCTGGTGTCAAATTCCTGAGCTCAAGCAGCCCACCCACCTCAGCCTCCCAGAGTGCTGGGGTTACAGGCGTGAGCCACCGTGCCTGGCAGGAGAATCATTTCTGTCATCTTATCACGATGGACTTGCCACCTAGTTTGTGGTAACTTGCATGGCAGCCTTAGCAAAGGAATACAGCTGGGGAGACTTCTGTCCAGGGACCCGTGTCAGAAAGTGCAGAAGGAGGCGCATGGCAAGGCCCGGCAGGGGAGTGGCCCGGCCTCGGCCTCCCTGCTGCCTCCCTCCCAGCGGCTTTCTGCCTGGGGCTGGCCGCTGTGAGCACCGCCTCTGTGGGCAAGGAATTGAAGATGGAGCTGGCGGCGGCCCTGGTCGCTGGATATGAGACTTGGTTTGTCCTGGTGCCTCTTTTCCTTTTGGAGCAGTCCGTGCTTGGGAGATAAACAAGAGGGGCAAGTGGAGGGTCTGGGGCTTCAGCACAGAGGACTCTGGTGGAAAGCTCGGAGAAACAGCCAGCAGCCGTGTTTCTCTCGGGGGCGGGAGAACTGTGTTGTCACAGCTCTGCCCCTCGCTCACTAGGTGACTCAAGCAGGACACCCTTTCCAGCTGCCTCATTCTCCTCAGCTGAGAAATGGGCTGACGCACACACAGATGTGCAGGGTTGCTGGGGGACACGGTGAGCAAGCAGGTGTGAGGACGCTGCCTTGTGGGCCTGTTACCCGCTGGAGGACTCTCACTGCAGTTTCCTTGGCAGTGGAAGCTGCTGTTTGGGCGCTTCCCTCAGCCAGCAACCAAGTGTGTGGTACTGAACACTGGTGTTTCCAGACTGGTTCTCATTTCTTGAGGGCTCGTGTTTAATAAGGGCAAATTTATGGCCCAGTGCATGCACACTGCTCACACACACATGTGGCCCTGAATCACACCCATGTGTCACCGGTTTCTATCATGGACAGCTGGGAGAGGGATGCCGGGATCACCCCAACCAGGCCAGGTATCCTGGCCTCTTAACCCTGGCTTCTAAGAAGCCTCAGAATGTTTCTTGGGCGGGCTTAGGGCTTTCAGAAAATGACTCCATACCCTGTAAGACAGTACCCTGATAAGAGGGTTCTGTGTGATACAGAGTATTTTTACAGGATTGGCCCTTAGCATGACTGAGTAACAGAAGACCAACCTCCAGAAACTAGGATCACTTTGGCCACCTGTGAGGGGTACAGAAGTTTTCTCTTCCTTTGGGAATTCTCCTGAGAAGTTAGAAATTCACAGACCACACAACTGGCTTCTTGAAGGATGGTCGCCTTCTTTTATATTGGTGCAAAGAAAATAAGTCGCTCAGGGTCACAAAGCTGCTCAGTGACAAATCTGAGAATGAAAGATTTAATTTATTTATTTTTTATTTTTACATATACATGTGTTTTATTAGCTTTGCACATTTTGCCTTCACGGAATTAAAAAAAGGCTTAAAATTTAATAACAATAAGTGTTTAAGATAAGGACTAGAAACAAAACCTCGAAAAGAATGAATGAAGATAAATATATTCAGAAAAGAAATCAGACAATTACTGCATCAAAATATTAAGCAATATTAATAATAATAATGCAAAGAAAGTGACATTCACATTGTCAAATAATAGTATGTCTATTATAGAATGCTTTGACTCTGAAGCTCAGTATGGAGTCATCGGTTAACTTCTTATTTTTTTTTCCAAAGTCTCAAAAAATAGACAACTAATATTTATAAATAAAAGTAAAAGATAATTTCAAAAAAAAGATTTTTTAAAAAAATTTTTTGGCCAGGGCTGGGTTTGAACCCGCCACCTCCAGCATATGGGGCCAGTACCCTACTCCTTTGAGCCACAGGCGTTGCCCTAGAATGAAAGACTTTAAATAAAAGTGATCCCAGCCCTTTAGAGGGCAGAGGCGGGAGGATTCCTTGATCTCAGGAGTTCTCACTCAGCTGAGCAAGAGTGAGACCCTGACTCTACTAAAAATAGAAAAAGTAGCTGGGCGTGGTGGCGGATGCCTGTAGTCCCAGCTACTTAGGAGGCTGAGGCAGGAGGATTGCTTGAATCAAGGAGTTTGAGATTGCTGTGAACTATGACACTCAGCTCTCTGTCTCAAAAAAAAAAAAAAAAAAAAAGAGCTAACATTATGGAGCATGTACTGTGAGCTGGGATGTCCACTCAGGGCTCCATTCAGTGACTCTCTGCAACCCACTGGGCTAACAGGTGTCACCTGCACTTTACGGATGAGGAAACTGAGTCAGAGAGGAGAAACGGTCGGGAGCCAGGCAGTGTGCTTTCAGAGCCCACCTGCCGGCCACCACACCCTCCTGCCTCCCACACCTGCAACCCAGCTGCCATGGTGAAGGGAAATGGACAGCCCCAAACTTACCCATGGACTGGCCGAGGCAAATTACCCACCCTCTGACCCAAGGTAAGTACTCAATCTCCTAAGACTCTGCAGCTTCTTCGGTACACGGAGTTGTGCCAGATTCCTCATCTGCTGCTGTGAAGGTGAATTGCAGAATATGCGGGACGCTCCTTTCTGACCGTACTCCCAAGAAGCCTTCCTCGTTCTTCCTTCTCCCAGACTGGGCATGTGGAGCTTCCCTTTGTGGCCACGCTGCCGGGCCTGTACCAACCACAAAACCAACGTCTGTTCATCAGATGAAGCTTGTCAAAATTGGCCAACATTGCAGTAATTCTTTAAGGGAAACTCCCACCCACTTTATCTTACCACCTTGGCTTCCACTGCACCATACTTATGCTCTGTGTTTATTATTTCAATGTTCCTTTATCCTGATTAGAGTTGACTTCAGTCAGCTGCTGGGCTCAATAGAGCTACACTGTCATCACACAGCTGACCTCGCCAGTTGGGGCGGGGGCATCAGATGCTGGGGCTGTGACCTGGGCTTGTCAGGCTCAGCAGTGAATGGGCATCCTTGCTGCTGGCCACAGCCAGGGTTTCCCAGCAGGGTGTTTCCTCCCTAGGAACATTTTCTTCTCCCTGCTTGTGGTCACTTGTCTTGCATCCCGGCACCCAGCACCTGTGTGGGCCTTCCCCATCCCTCCAGCCACCTGCCCAGGCTTAGCCAGGTCCCTGTCTCAGCAAGGAGAGACGCCCTCCCTAGGGCCTTCTGAGGCTGGGCACTATGACCCGGCCATTGCAGCTGTTTCTCTGTCTGTTTCTCCATCGGTGGGGTCGGTGGGGGCTCAAGACCCAGGGATGAGACACGGTTCCAGGGTTCTGCTGGCAACAGCAGAAGTTCAGGCACCATTCCCATTTTCCTGGGTCTAGAAAAGGATGTGGGCCCTGATCAATGTGCATTCTGGGTCATTTAAAAGTTACACTACTAATAAATTGGTGGAATTGCACAGATATGTATGTGATGTCCACTCTGGGTTCTAGAAGGGACACAAAGATGAATTAGGCACCTTGTCCTAATACATGTACATGTGCACACAGGCATACACAGACACACAGTCAGAATACTGTATTAGTTCTGTTGCTACTGTAGCAACTTACTGCAAACACAGCAGCTTACAATAGAATGTAAACGTGTGATCTTGCTGCTCTGGTGGCCGGTGGTGTGAGGCAGGTCTCTGGTCTGACGTTCAGGTGTCAGCGCTGTGTCCCTTTCTGGAGACTCTGTTTTCTTGCACTTTCCAAGTTAATTCTACTGGCCCCTGGGCTTGTCCTGGCCCGCCCTGCATCTCTGCCCCTTCCATAGCTACATCTCTCTGTCACCACAGGTGGGAACTGGCCGCCACTTTGGATGGCTCATGTGATTAGACAGGGCTAACCTGGATGACCCAGGATAATTTGCCCATCTCCACCTTTATCATCTCTGCCACGTCCCTTTGTCTTGTAAAGTAACATATTCACTGGTCCCACGTGTTAAGACATGGACATATTTTGGGGACATTATTTTGCCTTCCGTCAATATATATACCCACACATAGTAACACTACACGCTCAGTGTGTGCTTCTGTATTTACAGATGACCCAGCAACACGATATGGGTCAGTGACTCAGAGTTGGTCAGAGTACTTCCCTGAGGAGGGATTCCAGGTCTGGGCTGGAGAGGCAGGGTCAGTGTGTGTGTGCATCAGGGGGTGGGCGGATGCTTTGGAAAACCCCACACTCAATTAACAATGAGGATGGCACAGATCTGCACAGAACGTCTGCATCTCTCTGAGTGTTACAAGAAGTCCTAGCAGGGAGCAGCCACCGCTTCGTGGCACTAGAGCAGATGGAAGTGGTTTTATGCTTGGGAGTTGGAAAGTGCTGAAGGACAGATTGCCCAGAGGGCTCCTGAGGATGGAGGGTGGGGGTGTGTACAGAGGGGAGGTTCGATGGGGGCAGACAGGAGGAAGACTTCACGTGAGGCTAAGAGGAGCCCTGACTCCACCTGTGTGGCTTCAGTGGAGGGTTCTAGAGAACCAAGTATTCATAAACAGTAAAATAACGAGTGTGGGCCCAGGCAGCTCTCAGAGGTTCGGAGCAGGGTGGTGGCCCACCCGGGTGTGTCTGGGGAGCAGTGTCCAGCAGCAGGAGCAAAGTGGGGTGGCAGGTGGAGGCTGGAGGACTGAGGTAGGGACTGGAGGGGAGGGTGCAGGGCTGGCCCTGGGGCAGTGGAGGGCAGGTGAGGCCCTCCCAGAAATGTCCAGCATGGAGAGCTCAGCAGCTTCAGAGGCGCAGGCTGGGAGTCCTGGCCTGGCTGGAAAGTCTGCACTGGTTCTTAGCGTAGGGGAGGGTCAGACTCGATTCTATTTCCTTCTATCTGCTGAGTAACTAGCCTGACTAGCTGCAGGATGCCCAGGCCTCCTGGGAAGGCGAGAACACGCTGGTTTGCTCTCACCTCAGGCCCCCATCCCTCCATGGAGCCCCTTTGTATGGGCACAAAATGCTCCAAGTCCTGGGGAGTTGAGCTCTGCTGAATCCTTGCACCTCCTGCACCTGTCTCTGGGTCACCTGGCGATGTTAGTGACATGCCTCTGGCACTCACCTAACCTGGCCTGCACACTAGACAAACTGTTGGACTGTGCCATGGACCTTCTGAGTCGTGTCCCATCCAGGAGAGCCCAGAGAGCAACGAGGGATCACCTTGTCATCAGGGATGGCTGCCTGTGCCAGGTGGCTTGGGGCTGTGGCACCTAAGACAGGAGCTGCACAGCTGCCCAGTGCCAGGGACTGACCTTGAGTAGATGAGCCGGCATACTCCTTGGGGGAAGTCAGGGTCACTGGACTCTGGGGGGATGAGTTCTCCATTCAAATGCCGTGGCCCGTCAGGGAAGCTGCAGTCTGCTGTGAGGGCCGTGCTGTGTCCCCATCACAGAGCACAGCTGTCCCTCCCTGCAGTGTGGGCTGGGGTCACTGGAGAAACTGGCGACATTGGAATTGGTTTTGGTGTCACTCTCTTTCCTTTTCCTGTCCCCATCCTGCCTGGTGGTCAAGGCTCTGTCTCCACTTGGAAGTGTCCCATTGTGACAGGCCCCGGTGGGGCTGTGCAGCTTCCCAGATGTCACTCCGGTGACTCCAGGTTAAATCACCTGTCCTGCAGGAGAGTGGGGAACAGTGAGTGAGCATCGCCCCTTGAGAAGACGCAGGGCTGGCGACTGGAGGCCGGGCGGGGTGTCCGTCTTCCTCCTGAGAGTGCCAGGAAACAGCCTCCTGGGGTGGGAGGAGCCAGACCAGGTGAAACACGATTCTGACTCTGGCATGTGATCTGCCCCATGCCCTGAATGGGGGACAACCGTGGTCCTGCCTCAGGGTGGGGAGATGGACGTGTGGCTTTCATGGCCCTGAACCATTCTAAGTACCTGGGCTCTTACTGCCAGCTCCATCCCTGCACAGAATATTCTGAGGAGGACCTCATGGGGTTGGGAATAAGCTTTCCTGTAAATGCAAAACCGCCTCAGGCTGCAGCGGGAACTCCAGTGACGCCAAACTGGGGTTTCTGCAGATCGAGTTTCACCCCCAGTCTTCCAGGTCACAGTGACCCCACTGCTGTGTCCTGAGCCCAGGGCCAGGCAGAGCTGAGACCCAGACGTGATAACGATGTCATGAGGAGTACAATAATGACGAGTTCCTGTGGAAGTGTAGCTGTGGGAAGTCTGGAAGGGCAGCTCTGGGAAGCCCAGACATGGGGACCTAGGAAGAATTTCACTTTGTTTTGTTCTGTTTTCTTTTTTTTGTATGTGGCTGGCACCTTAGCCACTCAAGCTACAGGTGCCGGGCCTATTTATTTTATTATTATTTTTTTATTAAATCATAACTTTGTACATTGATGCATTTATGGGGTTCAGGGTACTGCTTCGATATACAATGCGAAACGCTTACATTGATCTAAGTAACACATCCATCGCGATTATACTCATTTCTTAATAGTTTTGTACCATTGCAACGTGCATATTAGGTGAGGTCCCCCCATACCCTCCTCCCATATCCCCCCTCCCCTCTTTCTCTCCTCTTCCCTTCTACTTTCTGGACTATAGTTATGTTTTGCCATTCATATGAGTGTGTAGGTGATTATATATTGATTTCATAGTAGTATTGAGTACATTGGATACTTTTTTTCCCATTCTTTTTTTTTTTGTAGAGACAGAGTCTCACTATGTCGCCCTTGGTAGAGTACCGTGGCGTCACACAGCTCACAGCCTCCTCCAACTCCTGGGCTTAGGCGATTCTCTTGCCTCAGCTCCCCGAGTAGCTGGGACTACAGGCGCCCGCCACAACGCCCAGCTATTTTTCTGTTTTGCAGTTTGGCCGGTCCGGGTTTGAACCTGCCACCCTTGGTATATGGAGCCCTGCCTTACTGACTAAGCCACAGGCGCCGCCCTTTTTTCCCATTCTTGAGATACTTTACAAAGAAGAATATGTTCCAGCTCCATCCAGGTAAACATAAAAGATGTAAAGTTCACTTTGTTTTCTAATTTGCAAAGATACGTGTAGTTTTCCGCTGTCAGCCATTGCTGTGCTTCTCAAACGCTCTTTCTCAGCCCGTGGATACACAGACAGCTGCAGGAAAGCCGGACTCTCTGAGCAGAGGGGAGCATCGTGCCGGCTACTCTGGCCTGTCACAGTGGGGCCGGGTGCTCGGGGCTGTAGGCAGATGAGGACAGGGGTCTCTGGGGTGATGTTTCCACGCTGCTTACCTGTGTGTCCTCACCTGCATCTCCCTGCAGAGGCTGCTGCGCTCTGCGGCTCTCAGGCAGGAGGCCTTCCTGTCGCTTCCCCACTCTGATGAGAACACTGGGGGCAAAATTGCTTGCCTCCAATTTTTTTTAACGAGTTAAATTTATTTTACAAATCATGGTAAAATATAGGTAATTCAAGATTGAGCCCTTTAACCCATTTAGATGTACAGATTCGGTGGCATTGAGGCCATTCACCCTGTTGTGTAACCATCACCGTCATCCATCTCCAGTACCTTTTTATCTTGGGAGACTGACACTCTGTAGACATTGAACTTGAAATCTTCTTCCTCGTCCTCCCGTCTGCTGGCAGCCATTCTTCTAGTTCCTGTCTCTGTGACCCCGTTGTTCTTGGTACCTCACGTCAGTGGAGTTACGTGGTGCTCGTCCTTCTGTGTCTGATTTTTCTCTCTTAACGTGAGATCCTCAAGGTTCACACATGCTGTAGCCTGAATGAGATGTTCTTTCCTTGTTAAGGCACATAATATTTCATGATCTGTGTGTATGGCATTTTGTTCATTCATCTGTAGTGGGTCATTTGGGTAGTTGCCACCTTTCATCTAATAATTGTAAATAACAACCTGTAGGGCGCAAACACCTGTTCAAATCCTTTCATTTCCTTTGTGTGGATACTCAAAAGTGGAATTGCTGAATCATAATAGCATAGTTTCATGTTTAATTTCAGGGGAACTGCTATTCTGTCTTTCTCAGCCACTTCACCACTTCATATTCCCACTAGCAATGTGTGAGCGTTCTGATTTCTCCAAATCCTGAATGACACTTGTTGGGTTTTGTCTTATTTTTGTGCCAGCTATCCTAATGGGGGAAAAGCAGCCCCACACTGTGGTCTTGACATGGTTTTCCCTAATGTTTAGTGATGCTGACGGTCTTTTCACCAGCTTATTGGCCATCGGTATGTCTTTGAGGAAATGTCCATTCAAGTCCTTTGTCCATTTTTGAACCTGCTTCTGCTTGTTAGTTCTGCTCGGAAGACTGGCTGGATCCCAATTTTCTTTACATTTCTCTTTTTCTTTTTTATCTTTTACTTTGAAGTGAAGCCACTTGTCCCAGTGACTGGCTGGAGAATGTCATGCCTAGACACAGATGTTTCTGTGGTGAGTAAATGGCGGCCGTCAGGACCAGTCTGCGTGGGATGCTGGGCACTCTGCCACTGCTGTCCCCTTGCTTCCCAGGTGCACCCCGGAGACTGGGGTTTGTTTAAGCCAATGCTCCCCCTTACTAACGCTGGTCGCTGCAAATCCCAGTCTCTGAGGTTCACCTCCCTTAGGAATGGAGAAAAAGGAAGTTTTGCTGGGCCTAGAACGCAAGTGGCTGTAAGCGCTGAAGGACACGGCTGTGGTTGCCAGGGCTCAGAATAGCCACGGCTCAGGGAGGAGACCGCGTGTTCACTGTGGGCTTAACTCTTGGCTTTGACAACACTTTGGGAGAAAGTCTTCAATAATTTGATTCTCACTCCTCACCAGTAGGCACATAATAATGTTGTCATTGTCAGGAAGATTTGGGGTAATTACATGGTTATTTAAATGGGTTAGAACATATTTGAAAAGCGGATTTTATGGTGTGGGGTGTTGGTGGTGGTGGAGGCTGTGTGAGTGAGTGGGGTAGAGGGGAAATTTCTGTATTTCCAGCTCAGTTTTCAGTAAACCTGAACCTGCTTTTAAAAATAAAGTGTATTTTGAAAAAGGACTTTTTAAAAAGGGATTGCCCACTACCTCAGCACCAAAAATAACACAAATATAGAGACTGTGTCATAAATTAAGAGTAATATAAAACATATCTTTGGAAAGGTGCAGCTTTCACAAATAAGGCCTTATCGTCAAAGCTAGATTGGTATCTACGGGTCGGCCCTGCCTCCTGGGAGTCATGCATCTTCAGTAATTGAATCAAACCCTGTAATTGGAGGCTGAAACGACAGTTCCTTCATTTGCCTGTGTACGTGTGTCCATACACATGTGCATACACACACCTGCGCACACATACATGTGCCCACACACACCTACATGCGTGTCACACGCAGGATGGGGGACTTGTGAGTGCCCCAGACAGCCAGTGCTCACAGAATGCGGACTGCCGAACGGGTCAGGGTGTTGGTGTGTGCGTCGACAGTGGAATTCACCACCATTTCTCCTTCACTAGAGGAGTTCCTCTCTCTTCAATGGGCATCATGCCTTCTGCTGCCTTCATGGCTCTCTTCCAGCCCTTACCCTCTGCGGCTCTTACTAGAGATCATACCTGTCTTCTTGAAACTCTCCTGGCTTCTGGGACACCAGCTTTTCTTGATTGCCTTTTTTATTTCTTTGATTCTTTCTTCTCTGACCCCCTGAGTTTGTCAGATGACCATTTACAAAGCTGGGGGCGGGGTGTAGGGTGGTGCAGCACTCCAGGACTAGCCGTCGTGGGGAGTCCTTACTGCCTCTGTCTAGAGGGCCCAGGGGAAGGGGAGAGAGCTGGATGGAGCGGGCAGGTCACCTGGCAGGTGTCATAGCCCCTGGTGGGGGGTGCCGGCAACCCAAAGCACTGCCACAGGGAACACACTCCCCACCCAACCCCCCATGTTCTCTGGATGTGCTTCCCCTTTGGAAGCCAGGGGCCAGGGGCCATGGGTGCATTTTGTAGATCAGCGTTCTGGGGCACAGGGCAAAGAGGAGAAGGGGGGACGGTGAATCCACGGGGACAGATGGAAGTGTCTAGTACGCCCCCATACCTGTTAGGTATGAATTGAATTTCTCAAAATCTGTCTTTTGAAGCCTTGATCTCTAGTACCCGAGAATGGGACTGGATTTAGACCATCTTTAATGAGATAGTTAAGGCAGAACAAGGTCATCTGGGTGGGTCTACTCCAGTTTGATTGTCATCTTTATAACAAGAGGAGATTCGGACACAGACGCACAGAGGGACCTTCCTGTGAGGACAGAGAGAGGAGGGGACGGCATCTACAAGGCAGGGGGAGAGAGCTCAGGAGAAACCTCCCTGTCACACCTTGATCTCAGGTGTCCAGCCTCCAGAGCTGCGAGAAAATGAATTACTTTTTTCTGTCTTCTTAAAATAATTTCAGATTAACATATGGGTACCAATGATTAGGTTACACTGTTTGCATTTGTTAGGTAAAAGTCCAAGTTGTAGTTGAGCCCTTCCCCCAGGAGGTGTGCCGTGTACCCTGCACACATGAGGTGAGACTGTACCGACCCCTCCCTCCCTCCCTTCCTCCCCTCCCTTCCACCCTCCCCCACTTGAATTTAATTGTGTCTTCTCTCGTACGGGCATGTATTTGTTCATCTCTTGGTTCCATATTAGCATTGAGTACATTGGATACTTGCTTTTCCATTGTTGTGATACTGTACATAGGAGAACGTTCTCCAGTTCCAGCCAGGTAAGTACAAAAGAGGTAAAGTCTCCATCTTTTTACGGCTGAATAGTATTCTATGGTATACACATATCTGAGTGTATTTATCCATTCATGACTTGATGGACACTTGGGTTATTACCACATCTTGGTGATGGTGAATTGAACTGTGATAAATATTCTGGTGCAAATAACCTTATAGTAAAACTATTTTTTTTTCTTCTGGGTAGATGCCTAGTAATGGAATTGTAGGATCAAATGAAAGGGCTACTTTCAGCTCTTTGAGGATTCTCCATACTTCTTTACAAAAGGGCTGTATTAGTTTGCAGCCCACGAACAGTCTTTCTTTCTTTCTTTCTTTCTTTCTTTCTTTCTTTCTTTCTTTCTTTCTTTCTTTCTTTCTTTCTTTCTTTCTTTCTTTCTTTCTCTTTCTCTCTCTCTATCCATCTTTCTTTCCTTCCTTCCTTCCTTCCTTCCTTCCTTCCTTCCTTCCTTCCTTCTTTCTTTCTCTCTCTCTGTCTCCATCCCTCTTTCTTTCTTTCTTTCTCTCTCTTTCTTTCTTTCCTTTCTTTCTTCTCTCTCTCTCTCTCTCTCTCCTTCCAGCCTATTTATTTCTGAAGATTTCCCGCTTCACAGAATTCTAACAAACAGCACCAGGGAGGTGTGGGGAAACCACAGGGCCACAGAAGACCAAGGTGGATTCTAAGACTGCTTCTCTGCAGATATTAGGGGTCTGTGAAAGCTCAAAACCCAGAATTAGCTAAATTCCTCAAGGGTTGCTACACACATCAAGGTTTTCAACATAAAGAATGTCTGATTTGAAGACTCGAGCCTACATTCCTCACAAGGCCAAACTCCCACAGGAACAAAGGTGGTTTGTATTATTCTTAAGTAAGATTTTATTACATCCTGAGGGCAACACTTATTTAGATGGGGGTTCGTTTTATAGCCAGGAATATTACAATGGAAGCCAGTAAAAAAATAAAAGAATCAAATGAACTCTTGCTTGTAAAACTCTTTCTTTCATTGCAGTAAAATATACACAATATAAAATTTACCATCCTAACCCCTTTTAAGTGCCTAGTTCTGCGACGTTAAATACATTCTCTCTGTATGACCTCCCATCTCCAGAACTTTCTCATCATTCCAAACGAAAACTCCGTATCTGTTTTTGTTTTCTTTTTTCTTTAAGTTAATCACGAGGGAAATTTATGCAGGAAGGAAAATTTCAGTGGGGACTTAGAGCTTAAATTATCTCCCCAAAGCATAGTCGTGAAAGATTCTGGGAGAGACTCAGCGTTCCTTAGAATGAGGCTCCCGGGATGACCATAAAACGGGAAATAAATTAACTGCCCCACTTGTTGGAACATATGCCCGCTGGACTCTCCTGATTCTCTCTGAGATTACGCATCGCTTTTCCGAAGCAGTTAAAGGGGCAATCAGTTTCTCGTGTCCAGAGAATCGGTTGGGCGTTCTGTGTCACCCGTGGGAATTTGTGCAGGTGATAAACGCAACTCCCCAGACAGGGCGTGACTGAGGGACGGTGCAGCTAGCAGAGGACAGACGCGGTCTTCAGACGCATCGGCCATGGGCTCCAAATCCTAACTCTCTGCTCTGGGGATGCACCTAATGTTGGGTTTCTTTGCACAACCAGTGTGTCTGCTGCGGCTTCCCCATGGGGCTTCTGGCTCTGTTTCTGTGCCACTGGGCATGACCCAATTCCCTGGGAAATGCCGTGTGCCCCACAGGTGAAGAAGGAAGCCCTCAGTCATTTGGTGCTGAGGAGCGGGAGGGCAGGGCACAGATTACTATTCATCCTTTTTCACTGCGTGTTGATGGACAGCCGTGGCAGGGAAGGTGTCCCCTTCAGTATCTTTTGGGGACACTCATCTTCTGGGGGCACTCCCCGAAGGCAGAATCTCCCACCAAGGAAAACTCAAGGCACCGTGAGTGTCAAATTCACCCTCTCCAGGAGCCCCAGCCGGCAAGTCTGGCAGGGTCTGGAGACCAAGCACTCCCAGGCATGGTGGCCCCCCTCCTGCCTGCCTTTCAGGGCCTATGTACCTGAGGCCCCGACAAGCCCCCACTGTTACTGTGGGTGCACCCTGGAGACAGGACCAGCCAGGAAAGGCCCCTAATAGCTCCAGGCTTGATAATTAATGACTTGGTCACCAAGGTGAAAAGCCGGGACTAGCATTCCCTAAATAGTTTATTGTTGGGTGAGAGAATAAACAAAGGCGATCTGCTGTGTGTAGCTTGACTCCTCTTAAAAAAAAAAAAAAAAGAAAAATAGCAAGCTTGGAAGATAATATCGAAAAGGAAACTTTCATTCAGGAGGTTGGGCCAGGTTTGACTTCTAGATGTAGCCTAGATAGATGGGCGGGCTGGCGGGCGGGTGGGTGGGAATTTCACACTGCATCCGTGGATCGTGTCAGGCAGAAAATTACTACTTATTTGGACAAATGGCAGTTGGAAAGCTGAGACGGGCTCAGTTTTGCTGCTGTTGAGAGGCTGGCCACTGTGAGGGGTTTTGTTGCTGCAAAAACCTGATTTTGGGTTCAGAAGCAGAGAGACAGAGCTGGAACTGTCCCCCGTAGGGCTGTAAATGCTATAGAAAGTTCTGGGTTGCACAGTGACAAGCGGGTAACGCTATGGCAGTCCCGGGGGCACTGGGGAGATAACTTTTCAACACCAGGATTCTCAACTTATTTTGAGAACTTTTTTTTCTTTTTGCTGTTTTTGGCCGGGGCTGGGTTTGAACCCACCACCTCCAGCATATGGAGCCAGTGCCCTACTCCTTTGAGCCACAGGCGCTGCCCTATTTTGAGAATATTTTGCCAGTGGACACTTGGCTATTTCTATAGACATTTGTGATTGTCACGTGGGGGAACGCTGTTGGCACCTGGTGGTGGGCGCAGGGACACTGCCCAGCACCCCACAGTGCACAGGACACCCCCCAGAAAGTCCTCCAGCCCCAAATATCAGCAGCTTTGAGGCTGAGAAACGTGCTCTTGGCACAGAGACTCTGCGGGTCTATCAGCTGCCTCACTGTCCACCTACCTACCCGTCCATCTACCTTCCATCTTTTATCGGCACTTTATCAACCTGTCTGTGCATCAATCCCCCCATGTATCATCTATCTTATATCTATTTGTCTACCTTCCATTGTCCATCTATCCATTGACCTTCTATCCATCTATCATCTGTCTGCCTGTCTGTGTATCTATCCATCCGTCCAGCCAGCCATCCATGCACCCATCTATTCATCTGTCATCTTTCTATCTGTCTATCTATCTATCTATCTATCCATCGATCCATCCTTCTATCTATCTATCCATACATACATCCATCTATCCATCCATCCATATTATCTTTCTGTTTATCTATCCATCCATCCATCCATCCATCCATCTATTCATCTATCATCTGTCTATCTATCTATCTATCCATCGATCCATCCTTCTATCCATCCATCCATCCATCCATCCATCCATCATCTATCACCTATCATCTGTCTATCTGTCTATCTATCTATCTATCTATCTATCTATCTATCTATCTATCCATCCATCGATCCATCCTTCTATCTATCTATCCATCCATCCATCGATCCATCTATTTATCTATCATCTGTCTGTCTATCTATCTATCCATCGATCCATCCTTCTATCTATCTATCCATCCATCTATCCATCTATCATCTGTCTATCTGTCTATGTATCTATCCATCCTATCCATCCTTCTATCTATCTATCTATCCACCCATCCATCCACCCACCTATCTATCTATCTATCTATCTATCTATCTATCTATCTATCTCTCTATCTATCTATTCTATCTATTCATTCATTCTATCTGTCTATCTGTATCTATCTATCCATGTATTCATCCTATCTATCTATCTATCTATCTATCTATTCATTCTATCTATCTATCTATCTATTCATTCTATCTATCTATCTATCCATCCAGTCTATCTATCTATCTATCTATCTATCTATCTATCTATCTATCTATCTATCTATCTATCCACCAGTCTTATCTATCTATATAATCTGTCTTCTATCCATTGTATCTATCTATTTATCCTTCCATCTTGTCTATCTATCTATCTATCTATCTATCTATCCATCCATCCATCTTGTCTGTCTGTCTATCTATCTATCTATCTATCTATCCTATCTATATAATCTGTCTTCTATCCATTCTATTATCTATCTATTATCTATCTATCTATCTATCTATCTATCTATCTATCTATCTATCTATCTCTGTCATCTCTCTATCTATCATTGATCTTTGTCATCTACCCATCATATATCTCTCTATCTATCCATCTTCTATCATTTATGTAACTGTCTATCTATCATCTATCTACCTACCATCTATCCAACTGTCTATCTATCATCATCTATGTATTTCTTCATTTATCAGTCTTCTATCTATCGACCTATTCCATCTCTCTACTTCTTATTTATCTGCCTCCTTTTATCATCTATCTTTCCTTGTATCTACCTACCTAGGATTCTATATAATCTGTTCATCTATGGATCCGTCATGTGTACATCTATGTCTCTACCTCTTACCTATCATCTCTCTCTCTATCTAGACAACCTTTTCCAACTGCAGATAATTCTACCCTTGGGCGACAGTTACTATTTGGAGACATTACCGGGGGTGCTGCAACTGGGGAAGGGGTGCTGGGGCACCTGCTGGGGGGGCCCAGGGATACTGCTCCCCATGTGAGTGCAGGGGATGTCCCAGCACACAGAGTCCTCCAGCCCCCAAAGTCCGCAGTGCTGAGGCTCAGAGACATGCCTCATCTGATTTTATTTTGAGCATATCTAAGCAAATAGCAGTCCCACGTCATCACAGGGAAGGGTCTCATTTATGTCGTTGTAGTTCCGGCCCCCAGACTCTAAAGAAACTTACTTTAGAATAGACCCTTACTATACAAGCATTAGAATCAAAGGTATTATTTTTTAAAGATGCCTACAATTGTCATTTAAAAGCAGATTCTATCTGTATCTCTCATTTCTGTGGACCCCAGAAATGAGCTGATCACAGACATCGCAACACACAGAAGTAGGGAAAAAGCATAAGCTGGGTAAACTGAAAAGAAAATGATTTCCCACCCACAGAAGTTTATGGAAAAAATGCTATTTGCATGGCACAAGGAGAAGAAACCCTGTTTTTATTTTATTTTTTTTTTTTGCTTCCTTACAAGGGAACAGGCAGGGGACTTGAGGATGTAGAGGGGAGAAACATTTGTCATGGGTCAGCGACTTCTTAAAGTTGGAGTGAAAGAGCTGAAGCTGAGAAAGAGGCAGCAGAACTAATGCTGACATTCTCCGGCCCCTGTAAAACCAGGAGGGAATTAAAGTCCATGCCAGGAATAAAAAGGTAGGGTCAGATTTCCTCCTAAAAGCCCGAGGATGGAGGCTCAGATTCACAGGCCCTCAGACAAGCCCGTGAAAGGCATCTTTCAGAGGTGATCCCCCTGGTTAATTCTCTCCTGAAAACACCCAACAAATATGCACAGGGTATGTGTTAAAGGAAATGCACAAGAAAGTAACAGAAATGTGGAGTTGACTCAGCCTTGAGCAGAGGTGCAGAGTTTGCAGTGAGAACTCAGAAATCAGGAAGATGATGAATCATGTGTGGGACGACAGGACAGGCTCGGCCACCTGTGGTCAGCTGAACAAGGACATGCTCCCCAACAGTCCAGGCCCTGATTCAGTATGGGAGATAAAATAATGTCCCCAAAGATGTCCACGTTCTAATCCCATGTGGGAGACAGAATAACATCCCCAAAGATGTCCACATCCTAATCCCATGGGGTAGACAGAATAATGTCCCCAGAGATGTTCACATCCCCATTTGGGAGACAGAATAATGTCCCCAGAGATGTCCACGTCCTAATCCCATGTGGGAGTCAGAATAATGTCCCCAGAGATGTCCACGTCCTAATCCAATGTGGTGGACAGAATAATGTCCCCAGAGATGTCCATGTCCTAATCCCCTGTGGGAGACAGAATAACGTGCCCAAAGATGTCCACGTCCTAATCCCATGTGGGAGACAGAATAATGTCCCCAGAGATGTCCACGTCCTAATCCCATGTGAGAGACAGAATAATGTCCCCAGAGATGTTCACATCCTAATCCCATGTGGGAGACAGAATAATGTCCCCAGAGATGTCCACATCCTAATCCCATGTGGGAGACAGAATAATGTCCCCAGAGATGTTCACATCCTAATCCCATGTGGGAGACAGAATAATGTCCCCAAAGATGTCCACGGCCTAATCCCATGTGGGAGACAGAATAATGTCCCCAGAGATGTCCACGTCCTAATCCCATGTGGGAGACAGAATAATGTCCCCAGAGATGTTCACATCCTAATCCCGTGTGGGAGACAGAATAATGTCCCCAGAGATGTTCACATCCTAATCACATGTGGGAGACAGAATAATGTCCCCAGAGATGTTCACATCCTAATCCCATGTGGGAGACAGAATAATGTCCCCAGAGATGTCCACATCCTAATCCCATGTGGTGGACAGAATAATGTCCCCAGAGATGTCCACGTCCTAATCCCATGTGGGAGACAGAATAATGTCCCCGGAGATGTCCACGTCCTAATCCCGTGTGGTGGACAGAATAATGTCCCCAGAGATGTTCACATCCTAATCCCATGTGGGAGACAGAATAATGTCCCCAGAGATGTTCACATCCCCATGTGGGAGACAGAATAATGTCATCAGAGATGTCCATGTCCTAATCCCATGTGGGAGACAGAATAATGTCCCCAGAGATGTTCACATCCTAATCCCATGTGGGAGACAGAATAATGTCCCCAGAGATGTCCACATCCTAATCCCATGTGGCGGACAGAATAATGTGCCCAGTGATGTCCACATCCTAATCCCACGTGGTAGACAGAGTAATGTCCCCAACGGTGTCCAGATCCTACAGGTGGAATCAGAATTTGTCAGCCTGGAAAGTTGAACTCATTCACAACCGTAATTTCCTTCCCTCCAGCCTACCTTCCTAAGTAAGGAGTAGGCTGGTGCTGGTGTGCAAGGGTGCCTGCACTATTAGCAGAGAAGGTGTCTTCACTGTTAGCAGAGAAAGTGCCTGCACTGTTAGCAGAGAAAGGGCCTTCACCATTAGCAGAGAAAGTGCCTTCACCATTAGCATAGAAAATGCCTTCACTGTTAGCAGAGAAAGTGCCTTCACCGTTAGCAGAGAAAGTGCTTGCACTGTTAGCAGAGAAAGTGCCTTCACTATTAGCAGAGAAAGTGCCTTCACTGTTAGCAGAGAAAGTGCCTGCACTGTAAGAGAAAGTGCCTTCACTATTAGCAGAGAAAGTGCCTTCACCGTTAGCAGAGAAAGTGCCTTCCCTGTTAGCAGAGAAAGTGCCTTCACTGTTAGCAGAGAAAGTGCCTTCACTGTTAGAGAAAGTGCCTTCACTGTTAGAGAAAGTGCCTTCACTGTTAGCAGAGAAAGTGCCTTCACTATTAGGGGAGAAAGTGCTTTCACTATTTGTAGAGAAAGTCCCTTCCCTGTTAGCAGAGAAAGGGCCTTCACTATTAGAGGAAGTGCCTGCACTATTAGCAGAGAAAGTGCCTGCACTGTTAGCAGAGAAAGTGCCTTCACTATTAGCAGAGAAAGTGCCTGCACTGTTAGCCGAGAAAGTGCCTTCACTATTAGCAGAGAAAGCACCTTCACCGTTAGCAGAGAAAGTGCCTTCACTGTTAGCAGAGAAAGTACCTTCACTATTAGCAGAGAAAGTGCCTTCACTGTTAGCAGAGAAAGTACCTTCACTGTTAGCAGAGAAAGTGCCTTCACTGTTAGCAGAGAAAGTGCCTTCACTATTAGCAGAGAAAGTGCCTTCACTATTAGAGAAAGTGCCTTCACTATTAGGGGAGAAAGTGCTTTCACTATTAGTAGAGAAAGTCCCTTCCCTGTTAGCAGAGAAAGTGCCTTCACTATTAGAGGAAGTGCCTGCACTATTAGCAGAGAAAGTGCCTTCACTGTTAGCAGAGAACGTGCCTTCACTATTAACAGAGAAAGTGCCTTCACCATTAGCTGAGAAAGTGCCTTCACCATTAGCAGAGAAAGTGCCTTCCCTGTTAGCAGAGAAAGTGCCTTCACTATTAGCAGAGAAAGCGCCTTCACTATTAACAGAGAAAGTGCCTTCACCATTAGCTGAGAAAGTGCCTTCATTATTAGCAGAGAAAGTGCCTTCACTATTAGCTGAGAAAATGCCTTCACCATTAGCAGAGAAAGTGCCTTCACTGTTAGCAGGATTCCATCCTGGTTCCTTATTGCAGACTTGGCACTGGGATGCTCACAGAAGCCCACAGACTCTAGACTTCTCAGAGACCCAATCCTGGTTTCTCCTGAAGTTCTCAGAGACCCAATCTTGGTTCCTTCTGGACTTCTCGAGTTCTTGGAAACGCAATCCTGTCTCTTTCTGGAGTTCTTAGATGCCACTTTTTGGGGTACACCAAGGAAATGGGGGTTTGCATTGGGTGTTGGCCAGAGATCAGGATGAGCCCCAAATACACAAGGGAAAGTGAGGACTTGTCTCCAAGAGGCAGTGTCGGGTCAGTGAATGGAAAATCGGGGGATTCTGACCGAAACCAACCTAACAGGGGTTCTTGCTGAAGGCAGCCTGGGTGGCCAGACGGCACCAGGGGGCAGAAGAGGGTGAGCACCCAGGTCAGACATCCGAGGCAGGCAGATGTCTCTAACCTCTCTAAAATGACCAACCTCGGCTCTGTGCACCACGCAGAGAGGAATACGGGATTCCAAGAGCTGGACTTCATTGTAAAACTCTTCAGAGCAGGTTCGGCACCTGTAGCTCAGTGGCTAGGACACCAGCCATAAACACTGGGCCAGCAAACAACAATGACAACTACAACAAAAAAAATAGCCGGGCGTTGTGGCGGGCATCTGTAGTCCCAGCTACTTGGGAGGCTGAGGCAAGAGAATCACGTAAGCCCAAGAGTTGGAGGTTGCTGTGAGCTGTGACCACGGCACTCTACCCACAGGACATAGTGAGACTGTGTCTCAAACAAACAAAAAACTCTTCAGAGCAGCCTGTAGATTTGGGCGAAGGAAAGAATCCTTATCTGCTTATAGGGTCAGACTAGGGTGGAAGGGTCCCTCGGGGGAATGGCTTCATATGTGTCCATTCCTCAGACTAATGTGAAATCATCTTTACGGTGAGAAAGTTATGTTACCAGCCACTGGTCACCCGAACACCTGTCTCCTGAATGGCGCTGCTCGCTAGGTCCTAAAAAGTCCGGATGAGCCCACATGCCAACATCTGGAGGCTGCGGTCATAGAGAACTTGGGGGACTGGATTACACAGAACTGGTTAAGGACCCAGGGCAGTCTGTGCACCCAGTGAAGTGTTGACTAGCTATCAATATGCTTTGAAGATAGAACCACTTTAAGATAGGAAGATATTGTGGAACCTCCCAATATGAAGTGGAATCTGTTCATTGTATACTATGATAAGTAATAACACTACTAATACTTACTATGAAAATATAAAAGTAACAAATGGAAACAAAAGGTGACAACAGTTCTTTGAGGAGAGAGCCCGGCTGCTCTCCAGAATCACTGGCTTTTATGTAAATAAAAGTGAAAGCCGTGATCTCTCTTGCGCTTCTTCATTCCTGAGCTGGGGTGTCAGGTGGACGCACGCCTCGGTCTGGCAACAGTAAGGATCACCTCTGAAAGTGGAAAGCCCCAAGAAACGCAATGATATGATTTTTTGAAGTTTTGGGGACTCAATGCAGTAAAAACGAGTCCCATCGACTCCAAAGCCCTGTGTTTGGTTTTTGTTAGCAGTGTCAAAACCCCAAACCACGGCTGTTCTTACAAAGGAGGCGCAGAAGGCAGACATTTCTTCCTGCTTGACAACCTCTTAGGTGCCACCGGGGTGTCGAGATTTGGCAGATTTTTAAATTCTAAGTCTTGTGGAGAAGACGGTGGGTTCTCCCAGGGAGTTTTCTGAGGTTTCGGCTTGTCAAGAGCCCTGACGTCTTTCTTTTTCTTGGTTACTGTCTCTGAATTTGCTCCACCCTCCACTCTCAAAGCTGCAGGTGGTCCCAAATACACCTTGTGACACTGGGTGTCCCCTGGTAACGGACCTTCCCTGAGACGACGTGACACACGCATGCCTTTTATTTAACCATCCGTCGCTCTGTGAGATGGAGCCCTACAGACCAGGATGCTGTGGGTAAAAACAACGAATTCCTCCCCGATGTAGATCTGTGCCTTGGGGAAGGTCTGGGGAGGAAAGAAAGAAGAGGTAAAGTACACTTTGATCATCCCAAGTAAACCCTGGAAGGACCAGACGGGCATCGTCCTGGGCTTTGAGCCATGGCAGGTGGGTACAGCTTGCCAGGATTTTATTTATTCGGAAGTGCTGGTGTCTAGGTAACTGCTCATGCCTGGGGTGAGGTACCTTCTAAACGTACCCTAAACTCAACAGGGAGGCAGATGGGGGGTTTCAGCCTCCCTAAGTGGGTTTCTGTATTTTCCCTGTGCCCTGGGGGTGCATTTCATGTGCTTTCTGTAGCATGTTTACGTAAGTCCATTCATGAAGTGATATTTGAGATACATTTATGGGGTGTCAGTGTCCTGGAACAAAACAACACATATTCACACCCTCCCACCCATCCTGGAGCCCAGGGGTCTGAGGTGCAGGTGTCTCAGGGCTGCTCCCTCCACAGGCCCCAGGGGAGGCTCCTTCCTGCCTCTCCAGCTCCTGGGGGCTCCAGGCATCCCTGGGCTTGTGGCCACATCACTCCAGTCTCTGCCTCCGTCTCCACGTGGCTTCTCCTCTGTGTCTGTGTCTCCTCTGCTGTCTCTCAGGAGGACACCTGTCACTGGGTTTAGTGTATACCCAGATAATTCGGGATGATCTCGTCTTAACTAGGGACATTTGCAAAGGCCCCATCTCCAAATAAAACCACAGTCTGGGCTCAGTGCCTATAGCTCAGAGGCTAGAGCGCCAGTCACATACCCTGGAGCTGGTAGGTTTGAATCCAGCCTGGGCTTGCCAAACAATAATGATAAATACAAAAAAAAAAAAAAAATAGCTGGGCGTTGTGGTGGGCACCTGTAGTCCCAGCTGCTTGGGAAACTGAGGCAAGAGAATCACTTAAGCCCAAGAGTTAGAGGTTGCTGTGAGCTGTGATGCCACAGCACTCGACCCAGGTCGACATACTGAGACTCCATCTCCAAAAACCCCCCCAAAAACAAATACCACAGTCTGAGGTATTGGGAGTTAGCAGTTCACTATAAACACACACACGTAATTATATATGCACACATAATTTTTATATACATATACACATAAAATTTTATTTTTATTTTTTAATTAATTGATTGATTTTTTATTTCAGGTTAATGTGAGGGTATAAACAACTAGGGCACAATATTTGCATTTGTTAGTCAGAGTCCCTCTTGTAGTTGTGTCCTGCACCCCAAATGAGGCCAGTACCCTTGAATTGTGCCCCCTCCGTGGGAGCACCCCAATTTTTTGCTTTATTTTTATTAAGTCATAACTGTATACATTTATGGGGTACAGTATGATGATTTGATATACAATGTGGAAGGCTTTAATCAAACTAATTAACATAACTATTATCTCACTAATTTTTGTGGTCGGACATATATAATATATTCTCAGTTGTTTTTCATTGGGTACAGAGGTGAGGTCCTGCCAAATACCCTCCCTCCACCCGCCATCTCCTCCCCACCACTCCCCTTCTCCTTTCTGGACTATCTTTGTGTTTTATCATTGGTGTGAAAGTGTAAGTGTTTATATAGTGGCTTCATAACAGTACTAAGTGCACTGGATACTTTTTTCCATTCTTCAGATACTTCTTGAGATTCTTGAGAAGAATATGTTCCAGCTCCATCCAGGCAAACATCCTCTTTTAGTCTCCAACCTTCCTGAAGTCTCCATCCTTTTTTATGGCTGCATAGTATTCCATAGCGTACACATACCACAGTTTGTTAATCCATTCACGGGTTGATGGGCATTTAGGCTGCTTCCATGACTCAGCTACTGTGAATTGGGTAACAATAAACATTCCCCAAACTGCAGATGTTGGCGTGGATGTGGAGAGAAGGGAACACTTCTCTGTTGCTGGAGGGCCTGCAAACTAATGCAGCCTGTTTGGAAAGAAGTATGAAGAATTCTCAAGGAACTAAAAGTTGACCTACCATTTGATCCTGCAATGTCATTCTTAGGTGTCCACTCACATGAACAAAAATCATTTCACAACAAAGAGCACACCAATTTTTATATAGAGAGGGTGCCAAAAAAGTGTATACATATTTTTGAAAGAAAAAAAGGTACTAAAATTGTAATACTCAATACATACCAATAATGTTTGCCATCTTATATGTTGTATTTTGTATCTCTTGTGATAGCAGAAGTCAAATGTGACTTGAGTATTATAATTTTAATACAGCTTTTTTTTTCTTTCTTAAAATACGTATACATATTTGGCGCCATCTGAATTTATATAGACACATATGAAATTATATTTGTGTGTATATAAATATATAAATACATGTGAGTATATATTTTATAGGTATAATAAATAAATACACATATTTATGTTGTGTGTATGTATATATGTATGTGTATAATGTATATACATATTCGTGTGCACATAAATATAATTATATATTACACACACATATATAATTAAATAATACATCTACATATTTATGTACACACAAGTTAATTAAATATCTATTTACTTATATGCACACAAATATAATTATGTAATATACACACAAATATAATTAAATAATATATATGTATTTATGTAGACACAAGCAAATTAAATAAATATATATTTATATATGCACAAATATATACTATGTACATAAATATTATGAAATAATGAATGTATTTATAGACACACAAGTAAATTAAATCAATATATGTATTTATAGGGCGGCTCCTGTGGCTCAGTGAATAGAGCACCAGCCCCATATACTGAGGATAGTGGGCTCAAACCCAGCCCTGGCCAAACTGCAACCAAAAATAGCCGGGTATTGTGGTGGGCACCTGTGGTCCCAGCTACTTGGGAGGCTGAGGCAAGAGAATCGCCTAAGCCCAAGAGCTGGAGATTGCTGTGAGCTGTGATGTCACAGCACTCTACCAAGAGCAACAAAGTGAAACTCAGTCTCTACAAAAAAAGAAGTATTTATATACATACAAATATATATTATATACACAAATATAATTAAATAATACATATATGTATTTATGTAGACACAAGTAAATTAAATAAATACATATATTTATATACACACAAATATATATTATGTACAAAAATATTATTAAATAATATATATGTATTTATGTACACACAAGTAAATTAAATCAATATATATTTAGATACACACATATATTATATATGCAATTATAATTAAATAATACATATATGTATTTATGTAGACATAAGTAAGTTAGATAAATATATATTTATATACACACAGATATATATTATGTACAAAAATATGATCAAATAATATATATTTATGTACACACAAGTAAATTAAATAAATACATACATATGTATATACACACAAACATAATTAAATAAAAAAGTTCAAGTAGGGTGCCAGCCCCATATACTGAAGGTGGCGGGTTCAAACCCAGCCTCGGCAGAACTGCAAAAACAGAAAAATAGCCGGACGTTGTGGCGGGCGCCTGTAGTTCCAGCTCCTCGGGAGGCTGAGGCAAGAGAATCGCCTAAGCTCAGGAGTTGGAGGTTGCTGTGACACCACAGCACTCTACTGAGGGTGATTAAAAAAAATATATATATATATATGTATATATATATGTATATATATATGTGTATATATATATATATATATATATATATATATATATATATATATATTCCCAGAAGGCTCCAGAGCAGGGATCTGGGATGTCACCTTGCATCCCCCCCTTGAAGGACTGGGAAGCAGCTCCATTTGCATGTTTGGCCAAACTTCATCATCATACAAATTCCACCAATGAGGAACCCCACGTGTCCTTCCAGGGCGGTGGCATCATTTGAAAGGATGGGACCAGGTTAAGTAGGAGCATCTCACTTCCCAAGCCTGCCAGCACGGGTCCAGCACCCGGGCAAAGCCTTCTCCTGCCACCTGCTGCTCCCCAGTGCAGAGGCATCACCTTCTTTTCTGCAGAAACTCTTGTGGATCAGTCCTCGCTTTACCCCGAGAAGCTGGGTAGGAACTTGGTTGCTGCAGGTGACCCAACCACGTGAACACTCCAACGGCAGCCCTAGCTGTCACCACAGTGGCCGAGGAGACATGGGCTGTCCTAGAAAAATGAGGTCCACGCACGTCACCACCCACCAGTGATGAGAAAGCAGATAGCAGGGTCCCAAAGTTGGCACCACTGTGAACACATCCTCGAAGGAACAGCTGCCCAGCAGATGCTGGGCTCCGACCTGCTGGCTAATCTGGGTGAATCACTTGGTGGTGTGGTCTCCTCGGAGGACGGGGATGGAATTTTCTCTCTTTTTTTTTTCTTGAGACAGAGTCTCACTATGTCACCCTTGCTAGAGTGCTGTGGCGTCACAGCTCACAGCAATCTCCAACTCTCTTGCCTCAGCCTCCCAAGTAGCTGGGACTTACAGGTGCCCACCACAATGCCCAGCTATTTTTTGGTGATAGCTGTCATTGTTGTTTGGCAGGTCTGGGCTGGGTTCCAACTTGCCAGCTCCAGTGCATGTGTTTGACGCCCTAGCCGCTGAGCTACAGGTGCCAAGCCTGAGGATGGACTTTTCCAGGACTCACATACTTTCCTGTTTGATGGAAAATCAGGGCAAAGCATTTCATGAAGAACACAACACTCCCCACATTTGCTTACAAGGAAGGAGGGTCCTTCCTATTGTGACTCATCTGGACACTTCCTCCGCAGCTGGCCTGAGGACAGCACAGATCACCCATAGAGGGATGTTCTTGTCCTGGGACTAACTGCTCAAGGCAGGTACAGCACGTCCATG
Source organism: Perodicticus potto (assembly GCA_963574655.1). Lineage (NCBI taxonomy): Eukaryota > Metazoa > Chordata > Mammalia > Primates > Lorisidae > Perodicticus > Perodicticus potto. The sequence goes on from CAUYRH010064002.1 coordinate 29,671, forward strand.
GTGGGCTGGAGGTGTGTCTGTCCATTCTGGCTCAGTTTCCTCCAGGACAACCCTGGAATCAGAGCTTGGAATCTTGTGCTACGGCCTTCACCCCTTCCCACCTGCCCCCTGGGATAACCCGAGGACCTTCGCTCCATGGGCCCCCTGCCCCCTGTTGCGTGACCAGAGACTCGAGGGGCTGCAGCTTTGCTTCAGGTGCAAGCTCGCTCTGCAATGTTAAGAAGGGGCGCAAGAAGCAAGCTACAAGCTCTGTTGTGACATGTAGCAAATTAACTTTATTTCTGACCACCTTATATACTTTGGCAGTCACGTGCACACTTAATCTATGATTTACAACATTCGCCATTATCTAATTTCCTCTATCTAACTCTAAACCTAAGTGGCAGACATCAAGTCTGCAAACCAGCACAGTGCTCTTTCACCTTAACTCCTTGTAAATGAGCCTCAGCTTTTGTGTAAGAAATCTACATACAAATGAGAGACACAGAGCTATGGGGGAACTGCTTTCTGAAACTCCTCCTGTGCTCACCAAGTTAACCTTACATGGGTTTATGACTTTGTTTCTCCACAGTGCTGAGATCTTTAGGCTTTTTACATTTTGTCAACCTCTGGACTGTGTCTCCAGGCAAGAAACTTTTCAGCTTCTAACTCCTTGGAACCAACAGCTGCAAAAACTTCAAAGTATCTGTCTCTGGATGACCAGAAAACAGCCTTCGTGTTTGCCTCAGGGTAGCCCAAACCTGTTGCTTTTTCTGTGAAGGCCAAAGCCAATTTAACCCATTAGTGGCTCACTCGAATGAGACGTACATGTGGGGGTTTCTAACCCCACACCCCAAAAGACAGGGGTCTCGGTCACACACTGGAAGGTCAGGCCTTTCCCACTTCTCTGCACCTGTTACAATACACATGAGCCCTTTCACTTCCATCTTAATTTTAGTAATAACTTTATAACCCTCCCCTTGCATTCATTCAGAAATACTTGCATATCTGACACCTTCCACAAACTGTCTTCACACCCTCCTGAATCTCTTATGACGGACACACCTCCAATCTACAAATAGTCACTCGGGCAGGTATAACGCATCCTGATTAAAAAGCAAGGGGAATTGCTTTTTATCAACATCGCTACCGTGTATGCGATATTGGATTTCAATTACCTTACTAAGCTGATTTTCTGGGCTGCCCGCCCTCAAACGGCCCCTGAAGACTCATTTCCTGCATCTTGCATATGTTTACGGTCTTTAAAAGCTGCAGAAACTCCTGAGGTTCTAATACAAATCTCCCTCACCTATTGGACTGTGAGGACAACATGGTTTTCCATAAAGTTCTCTGCCCAGGATGGCCTGTGTCTCCTTCCAGTAGGGAATGCTGGTCCATTTATTTTTGGGGGATGGGAACATTTTTAAGGAAAAGGTGGGGACCATGCCATCTCCTATAGCAAGCCCAGCAGCTACTCTTAGAATGGGAGGCTAAGCGCTTCACGCAGTAACATGCCTGTACCCCAGAGCCTGGGAATGAGAACCAGTTTGGCGGTAGGGTCTCTGCAAATATGATTAATGATGTGTTATGACATGAGACCATCCTGCATTAGGGAGGACCCTACGCCCAATGTCCTCCTAAGAGACAGCAGAGGAGACACAGACACAGAGGAGAAGCCCTGTGGAGACGCAGGCAGAAACTGGAGAGATGTGGCCACAAGCCCAGGGACACCTGGAGCCCCCAGGAGCTGGGAGAGGTGGGAAGGAACCTCCCCTGGGGCCTCCAGAAGGAACTGGATACAATCATAATGGGATCAATGGTGACCTCAAAATAGATGTCCATGTCATATCACCCAGAACCTATAAATAGATCATAGTTTAGCAATAGAGTCTCTGCAGATATAATTAAGGATTCAGACATGACATAATTATAGATCAGGGAGGGCCCTAAACCCAGTGACAGGTGTCCTCCTAAGAGATAGCAGAGGAGACACAGACACAGAGGAGAAGCCACGTGGAGACGGAGGCAGAGACTGGAGTGATGTGGCCACAAGCCCAGGGACTCCTGAGACACCTGCACCTCAGACCCCTGGGCTCCAAGATTCTGAAGGAATAAACTCCTGTTGTTTTAAGTCCCTGGGTTTGTGATAATTTGTTACAAAAGCCACAAAACACTCATGCACCCAGCTGACTCTGGCTTCACCTTCTGAGCTGGCTCCATGGTGGGAACTGGTGGAATTTCTGTTTTACTGAGGAGTACGTGCCAATCACAGAGATGAAGGAACTTGTGGTGGGTGCCTGCTTGGAGCTCAAGTCTTCTTCCTGAAGACCCCAGCTCAGCCCCTAACGTGCCCCCACATCCATGTAACACTGAGCATTCTGTGAGAGGCTGCAGTGGTGCTTAGGGCTGCCACAGGCCTCTGGACATGCCTTCTGGGGGTCCCACCTCCCTAGGAAGGTGCTGAGGAAGAGCTGAGTGCAGCTACCTGGGTGTTGACCCACGTGGGCTGTTGCTGGAATCTGGGGTGCAAAACGACATCACGGAGGCTAAGACCTGTTGAAGGAATTGTGTGGAATAAGGGAGGCTACGAGCTCTCTTAGGCATGTAGGAAGAAATCTTTATTTTAACACAGCTTATATAGCCAATACTACATGTATACACTATTAATCAATAGTCTTATGACATAAACATCATCCATCTAAAACAGGGGTCCTCAAACTACAACCCGTGGGCCACATGCTGCCTGCCGAGGACATTTATCCAGCCTCCGGGTGTTTTGCCACTGGTGCCCAACCTGCTTAGCAGCCGTCTCATCCCAGCCAGCAGTGCGCATGTGTGGAATGTGCGCTGCACTCTCAGACTCCCCTCCTTCTCTCTGTCTCTCTCCGCTGGGTATTTTTGCCTGTCCTGCTTAGCAGCTGACTCATCCCAGGCCACAGTGCGCATGTGTGGAATGTGTACTGCACTCTCGGACTCCACTCCTTCTCTCTGCCTCTTGGCTCTTGTTCTCAGTCTCCAGTGAGACTGAGACTTGTGATCGGACGAGTCATAAGCTCACCAGTGCAGAGCCTGCTGCTGCCTGAGGACCGAGGTAAGAACAAGTTAGAATTTCCTTTTTTTTTTTGCAGTTTTTGGCCGGAGCTGGGTTTGAACCTCCACCTCCAGTATATGGGGCTGGGGCCCTACTCCTTTGAGCCACAGGCGTCACCTGATTTTTTTTTTTTTTTTTTTGAAGTTAGGAGGTCTATTTTTTTTTTTTTTTGCAATTAGTAGGGCCTTTGTTTGTGGTTAAGGGGGGCCTTTTTCCCTGAAGTTAGGAGGTCTTTTTTTTTTTTGCAGATGGGGGCACCTTTTTTTCATTTTAAATATTGTATTTGTATTGGTTCCCTTTTTTTTTTTTGCAGTTTTTGGCCGAGGCTGGGTTTGAATCCACCACCTCCGGTATATGGGGCCGGCACCCTACTCCTTTGAGCCACAGGTACTGCCCCTGTTTTGTTTTTTTACTTCAAAATAAGATATGTGCAGTGTGCATAGGAATTTGTTCATAGTTTTTTTTATTTTTAAACTATAGTCCAGCCCTCAAATGGTCTGAGGGACAGTGAACTGCCCTCAGTTTAAAAAATTTGAGGACCCCTGATCTAAAACCTGGTGACTTGATTCTCAAGATCATCACCTGAGCACCTCATGACCAGGCCATCATCGGCCTGGCACCCACCTGTCTATTGATCAACTAACACAATACTCCATTAACTAGTATCTTTTACTATCATTACATCTAAAATTAAATTTAAGCCACAAAGCAAACTCTGGGAGAATACGCTGCCTGAATGCTAGAACCTTAACAGACCATCCGGAGACGGTTATTCATTCTGTAGGAGTGGTGGAGATTCCGAAAATGTACAGGAAACTTGCCTGCAAGCCCTGCCTCCAGGACCAAGCCTTTGTTCACCGAAGTATTACCTTCTGCGTGAGCAGGCCTAAGGTCAAAGTGGAGTTCTATCCCAGTCTCTCCTTCCCAATGCACTAAAAACTTTGAACCTGTTCTCACAGAATGAATAGGTTTAAATGCACATATAGGCTTTTCGCCTATAGTGGGCTGTCAACCAGATGGTGCATAAAGGCTTGGGGGACTGCTGGTCTGCAAAGAGGATGCTCCCAGGAACAGCTGATTGCATAGTGGGGAGCAGAGGCCGTGGAAACATGGGTCATGCTTGGAAAAAGCATGGTACAGGCTGCTGGGACCCCATTTCCTCCTGCCCAAGACCCTTCCCCCATAGTGGGCACCAGATGTCAGAAGGGTGGGATGCGAGGAAGGGCAGGAAACTGGGGGAGGGACATGGGACCTTCCATACAGGCAGGGACCTCTCCCGAGGCTCATCTCCTCCTGGGTGCAAATCGGTCTTGTTTCAGCACAGAACTGGTGCTCTTCCACTTCACAACTGCCCTCCTCTCTCATCTCCCAAGCTGTGGGGACGCCAGGCAGAAGTTGGGGTTATTAGATGCTATTGGTGCAGCCGCAGATACAGACCCCAAGGTTCCACTTTCCATGCAAGCCTTCCCCTTGGGTCGAAGTTAGGGAGAGAAAGAAAAAGAAAGGGAATAGAAGAAAAGGTCACTAAAATCTCCAAAGGACAGTTTGCGGTTTCTAAATTGCTTAAATCATGCTGGGCAAGTGGAGAGTATTTAAATGCATTTGATGCTTTGGTGGAAACCGTCAGAATTTCATGGCGGGGTTAAAGCTGGCCCCCAAGATGTGCCCAACCCAGACAAGCCGTGACTTACTTTGGAGATGGACTCTTGAACTTGTGAAGGTGCCGTCTGTCAATTTTCCTTTCTGAGTTATACTGAGGGACACTCCCAAAGCTGTTGTAAATAACAAGCATCTGTCCTACTTACAGCAAGCTGGCTGCTCACACAGGTGTGTTCTCTCTGCAGGATGGGAACTGACTTCCAAGTTTAATTTCTGCACTGGGGACAGCCTGGGGTCCATGATCCAAGATTGGTGGAGGCTTCCAAAGCCACGTCGTTATTCTGGCTGACCCTGAAAGGCCTGCTCCTCAGCCTGGCAGCACTTTTGTTGATCCATGCCCGGGCAGAGAATGGCCACGTTTCATGTTTGCCATGGTGGTGAGGAAGTTGCCCCTCAAAGTGGCACAACCCTAATCTCACAGCCTGCATCAGGTGGTTAATTGGCGCCAGTTAATAGCTTGACTGATGGGCCTCCCCTGGGTTTCTCTGGGGACTTGTGAAGCTTTATTTTAATAGACCTTAAAGTACATGCTGGTAAGTCTAAGGTAAATACCAAAGGGCAGATTAATTTAGCCCTGGGATGAAAATCATTTGCCACTTAGCGATGGTGCATCTGCGGGCTCAGCTGATTTGTACGCCTGCCCCACGGAAGCCTGGGCGAAGCTTAGCAAAGGAAATGCAGACGAGATTTTAAACACATGGACGTGGCTGTTATTCTATACAGGTGAGGCAGCACACACTTGTTTGCAGACCAGCACGTAAAGCAAAGATTGCAATAAAGCAAGTCACAAATTGGTTGGTTTCCCAGGGCGTGTAAAAATTATATTTACCATACTGGTGTTTATTGAGTGTGCAATTGCTACAAAAATGAACATGTGTTAATTAGGAAATACATTGTTGCCTGAGCTTTCTGGAAGTCGTAATCTTTTTGCACATGGAGAGTTCTGCCTGCAGGTGGATGGCACTGACTCATCAGGATGGTGGTTGGTGAAGGTGGAGATTTCTGAAAATAAGACCACAATGAAGTTTGCCCCACCAAGCGACACTTTATTTCAGGAAGGTTTCTCTGTTGTTTATGATGCTGCCTGGTAGGTAGCATTTTACCCACCATAGACCTATTTTCTCTCTCTTTTTTCCTTTATTTTTATTATTATATATACATGTGTTTATTAGGTTTCCACTTTTTGCCTTCGTAGACCTACTTTCAAAACTGAAGTCAGCTCGCCCCGTGACCGCTTTCTCAGCTGAGGTTACCTAACGTTCTAAACCATTTGTTGCCCTGTCAACAATCCTCTTGGCCTTTTCACCAGGAGTAAAGGCCATCTCCAGGAACTGCTGTCTTTGCTCACCCGTGAGAAGCAACTCTTCATGTGTTCAACTTTGATCACGATCATTGCAGCAATGGTCCCTAACAGCCTCCACGTCTAATTTTAATTCTCCTGCAATTTCTATCTCCTCTGCAGTTCCTTCCTTCACTGAAGGCTTAAAACCATCAAAGCCATTCATGAGAGGTGGAGTCAATGTACTCCAAATTCCTGTCCATATTAGTATTTTGACCTCCACTCATGAATCATCAGTATTCTTTTTTTTTTTTTTTTTTTTTTTTTTCAGTTTTTTGGCATTGGTGGTGCCGGGTTTTAACCCACCACCTCGTGCATATTGGGGGGGTGCCCTAATCCATTGACCCAAATGTGCTTCCCCATTATTTTTTTTTTTTTTTTTTTTTTTTAAGAGACAGAGTCTCACTTTGTCACTCTCGGTAGAGTGCCAAGATGTCCCAGCTCACAGCAACCTCCAGCTCCTGGGCTTAGGTGATTCTCTTGCCTCAGCCTCCCAAGTAGCTGGGACTACAGGTGCCCGCCACAATGCCGGGCTATTTTTTTGGTTGTTGCACTTTGGCGGGGGCTGGGTTTGAACC
>CAUYRH010064005.1:0-18594 GCA_963574655.1 Perodicticus potto
AGACACACCTAGAAATGTTTGACCAGATGTCTCAATACTCCTGTAGCCCAGTTAACTATCAGATTCCTAAAGCAAAATTCCCATTAAACAATAACTCCCATTTCTCCCCTCCCGCTGGCTTCTGGCAACCATCATTCTACTTTCTGTAGCTATGAATTTGACAATTCCCAGTACCTCATGTGAGTAGACTCATAAAATATTTGTCCTTTAGTGTATGGCTTATTTCACTTAGCATAACACCTTCAAGGTTCATTCATGTTATAACATGTGTCAAAAATGAATTTCTTCTTCTTAAGGCTGAATGATCTTCCATCATATATATGTGTATTATATATATATATGAGTATTTATATATATATATATATATATATATATATATATATATATATATATATATATCAGATTCTGTCTATCCATTCTTCTGCCAATGGACATTTGGGTTTTTTCCATCTTTTGAATACCATGAATGCTATGGATGTTGGTGTAAAAATATCTGTTCAAGCCCCTGCTTTCAATTCTTCTGGGTATATGCCAGAAGTGGAATTGCTAGGACATATGGTAATTCAGTTTTTTGAGGGACCATCATATTGTTTTCCTGAACTGCACATTTTTTACTTATTTATTTATTTTAGATACTGGAGTTTCACTATGTTGCCCAGGCTGGAGTGGAGCAGCTATTCACAGGTGTGATCATGATCATTCACACTTCAACCTCAAACTCCTGGCCTCAAGCACTCCTCCAGCCTCAGCCTCCCAAGTAGCTGAGATACAGATAGGTACCACCATGCCTGGAAAGTATGTTTTTTAAATGGCAAATTTTATGGCATGTGGATTGCATTGCAATAAAAATATATTTAAGCAACACAGAGGAAACAGTGTGAAATATTCTATAAGACAACTAGCCTTGGAGTCTTCCAAACACTCATGTCATGAAAAAACCAAAAACTCTAGAGAGAAAGTTGTGAATAAAAAAGGAATAAAGGCCTGGCACAGTAGCTCACACCTGTAATCCTCAAACTCTGGGAGTCCAAGGTAGGTGGATTATTTGAGCTCAGGAGTTCAAGACCAGACTAAGAAAGAGCAACAACCCATCACTACAAAAAATAGAAAACTTATCCAGGCATGGTAACATTCCCAGCTACTCAGGAAAATCAAGCGAGCCCAAGAGTTTGAGGTTGCTGTGAGCTATGATGATGGCACTACACTCCAGCCTGGGTAAAACAGAGACTCTGAAGAAAGAAAGGAAAGAAAGGGAAGGGAAAGGAAGGGAAGGGAAGGGAGAGGAGAAAGAAAGAAAGAAAGAGAGAGAGAGAGAGAGAGAGAAAGAGAAAGAAAGGAGGGAGGGAGGGGAAAGAAAGAAAGAAAAGAAAGAAAGGAAAGAAAGAAGGAAGGAAGGAAGGAAAGAGAGAGAGAGAGAGAGAAAGAAAGAAAGGGAAAGAAAAAAGAAATGAGATAGAATGTGGTAGACGCTGGTGGTTGAGTCGTCCAATACACATTTCTAATCTTCTCTTTCTTACCTTCCTCTGCTGTAACGGCTGAAGATAGGCGGTGGGGACTAGATTCCCCACCCTCTCCTGCAGCTCATTCTGGATCTGTGATATGGTTCTGGCCCATGAAATGCAAGGGAAATCTGTCGCGCATTTCTGGAAAAGTATTTGTTTTATCTCCTCCTTCTTTCTGACTAAAAATGCAAAGATGAAACTGGAAATGAAGCAGCCACCTCACAGACCACAGGTAACACGCTCCAGTGTAAAAAGAACCGAATGAAAACCCAGACCTGAGTCCCTGATGGCATCTTTGATGCCACAGCAGCCGGAACTCTCCTGTTCTGGACTTCTTGTTACATGATATTTTTTTTAATCCCTTAAGCTGTTGTTAGATTTCCTATTATTTGCAGCCAGGTACATTCCCAAGTGTGAACAGGGAAACCTCCAGAAAGATGGCAAATTGCTTTAAACAGCCCCCTTTTACTTCAGTGTCCTCATCTATAAAATAAGAGATTTAGAGATTTAACAAAGAGACATCACAGGGTGATTAGCGTTAAATCACTAAGACTAGAGTTAACTCATAAGAGCTCAACATATATTAGCTGTTATTTTGTTACTATTATTACTAATATTGTTATTGCAGAATGAGAAAATGTTCACAAAACTCTACTCTGCGACACTCATCAAGTTAATCAACAAGGAGCCCAAAGTAGAGTTGGGGACTTCGTTGAAGAACCTAGACAACATGTGAGCACCAGACAGACGCTGGCTCATGAGTTAGGGCACAAACCAAGGGAGACCCTGGAAGGCAGTGTGGTCTGGTGGTTAGGGGCCTGGGCTCTGGAATCAACTTGGCTGAACTCAGTTTCTAGATCTGCCACTTATTAGATGGAAATGTTAGATAAGTCACTCAGCCTCCATGAGCCTCTATTTCCTTAGCTGTAAAATGAGGGTGATAATAATAGTCCCTAACTCTAAGAGTTATTAAGAAGGTCAAGTGAGGTTTGTATATTGCTTAGCCCAGAGCCTGGCCATAGTAACCAAACACACCAGATTATTCGCCTGTTTTACTTTTGCTGCTGATATTGTGGTTATCTCCAAGATGTTAGAAAAGGTGTTTGATAAATACTTGTTAGAATCATGGATGGATGGATGGATGGATAGGACAGACTATCTTGGAGGTTGGGGGTTAAGTAGTATTTAAATACTCTTTTGGTCTTGGAAGAATTAACAACCTCTGTACACACACATTCCCACTAATACCTGCATGGAGTCCCTTCTGTGCCCCCACAGAGGAAAAAAGAGGCCCAAGAGCTCACAGCTGACAAGTGGATGAGCCAGGGTTTGAACCAAGGCAGTGGGATTCCACAGCCTGCCCTCAACTGGCTGCCCAATAATGTGTCCTATGGGGCAGACTTAATCCAGAACCTCAGTGTACGCAGCATACCACCACTACCAAAAGTCACTTCTTAACAAATCTCTTTAAGGAAAATACATCTCGCCACTGCCAGAGGAATTATAGATTGTCAGTAGCCCAGCATTAGCACATATCCTTTGGCTTTCTTTATTTTTAATAATGAGGTACTGGGCTTTTCAATCGGGGGGCCAGACTATGTTTGAGTCTCCTTGGTACACTCCGACAGATATGGGGACCGCCTATACCACCCCAGCCCGCGGGGGGGGGGGGGGGCAAGCCAGCTTCTACCAGACAGTGCCATAAATCATAATTAGCTGCCATCTTCAAATGTGGGTGTGGAGGGTGAGGGCTGAAAGGCCCATGCCAAGCTCAGGCACAAAGAGATGAACTTCAGCTTAATTCACTGAACAGTAATTACAGGGACTGTCAGATGCTGGTGCTGGCTTCACTTTCAAGGCAAGGAAGCTGCAAGAACCTAAAAACGCCACATATTCAAAAATAATTACTGAATTCCCACAGTGAGTTTGTGGATCAATCACTCCCATTCCCAAATAAAGATGTCTGCAAAGTACTTTGTTTCTTTCCAATGGAACACAAAGTTAAGCTATCACCTTGTCAATGGTCCCAAAAGGGAGAGGGCAGAGAGCTGCCGTTCTCAAACACACTCTATACACCACGACGGACATCTTCCCAAATCTCTTCACTTCGATTGAACTTCACGTGAGGTTGACTCCTGTATCCTTTTACAGGTAAGGAGGATGAGGTTTAGGAAAGTTCAATAATTAGCCTAGGGCCCGAGGCTGAGAAGAGGACCTCCGCTCCTATTCTGTATGGCTCCAAAGCTAGTGTGAGCTCCCAGAAGCGTTCGTGGGTCATCTCAGGGCTGCTTCATCCTGCAGCTGACCCCGCTCTGCCCGCCACAAATCTCCCAGCTGTCCACAGTGGCGTCCAGTCATGTGAACTAGCACAGCTGAACGGACACTCATGCTGCCTTGGCTGGGGTCTGCCGCCCACACACCTAACTCAGAGTGCCAGAGGCCAGAAAGCTGCCCGAGATCACCCCCCTGCACACAGCATCTGTGACTGGCCCCTCCACACACAGTGCCTGTGATCACCCCTCCACACACAGCCTCTGCGACTGTCCCCTGTGTACACAGTGTCTGTGATCACCCCTCCATACACAGCATCTGTGATCACCCCTCCACACATAGTGTCTGCAACTGTCCCCTGTATACACAGTGTCTGTGATCACCCCTCCACACACAGTGTCTGTGACTGTCCCCTGTGTACACAGTGCCTGTGATCACCCCTCCACAGTGTCTGTGATCGCCCCTCCACACACAGCATCTGTGACTGTCCCCACTATACACAGTGTCTGTGATCACCCCTCCACACACAGCGTCTGTGATCACCTCTCCACACACAGCCTCTGCGACTGTCCCCTGTGTACACAGTGTCTGTGATCACCCCTCCACACACAGCATCTGCGACTGTCCACTCTATACACAGTGTCTGTGATCACCCCTCCACACACAGCGTCTGCAACTGTCCCCTGTGTACACAGCGTCTGTGATCACCCCTCCACACACAGCATCTGCGACTGTCCCCTCTATACACAGTGCCTGTGGTCACCCCTCCACACACAGCGTCTGCAACTGGCTCCTCTATACAGTATCTGGGATCACCTCTCCACACACAGTGTCTGCAACTAGCCCCTCGAACTCGTCCTGGAGTTTCACTCCAGGTTCCCTGTAGGACTGACAGTGCAGCCATGTTGGACACCTTCACCTAATTCCTACCCCCCCAAACCGTCAGCCTGTCCCAGGCCTCCCTGGGTCACTGGCTCATGCCCACCTCATCGTCCTCATTTTCTCACTAACACAGATATTTACTAAATCCCTTCTCTGAATCATGCTCAGTGTCCAGTTCTAAGGGCACAGCCGTAGCAAGACAGCCACAGCCCACCTGGAGCCATTACTCCACTAAAGGAACTCTTAGTCCAGAATCATCCCTCCAATACATTCCATGTTCCCCCCAACACTTTGCAACAGGCATCAAGTACCAAGCTCCGTACCAACCCAGGGGTTCTCAGTTAACCCTCCTCAAGGCTCTGAGTTAGGTATTAATAACATCCCTATTTTACAGATGGAAAAACTGAGTCTCACAGAGGAAAGGAGGCCCAAGAGCTCACAGGTGACAAGTGGATGAGCCAGGGTTTGAACCCAGGCAGTGGGATTCCAGAGCCCATCATTTACTGGATGCTCAATAATGTGTCCTATGCATCAAACTCAAGTAGCCGATAGCCTCACTTACTTTGAAAACAAGTCTAAAAAATAATTCAGATGGAGGCCAGCATACTCACACTGGCCAGACATCATCTTTTAAAGCAGCTTGTTTTTACCACTCGACAGGTGTCCGGGTGGCCCTGGGCACAAATCAGGACTCATTTCTTTGCCAGGAGGGAGAGCTGTCGTGAGCATAGAGGACAAGCCCTCCCTGCAGCCCTTGGCAGGCCCCATCCGTCTGGCCGGCTGGTGTCCCTAGCAAGAGGCCAGCTGATGCCACCTCTCCTCCCCAGTCCTGGCGATTGATTTCGGATTTCTCTCCCCACCCGATCCCGGGAACGCATCAATCACCCTCACACATGCAGCCCATTCTGAGGACAGATATTACCTTCTGCACTCAGCACAAAGCTGCACGTCCTGATCCGAGCACAGATGGAGGACAAGGGCGTGGGGTTAATTGATCAAGCAGCACCAGCTCCCACGCGAGGGTTGGCAGAAAATGACTTGTTTCACAGATGCACAGGCTCCTTCCTCGCCAGCCTCCCATGATCAAACCAGGTCACTTACATGCTTTTGAACAAACACACCCGAACTTACATGTCCCCTCCAATGTGGTTACCTTGGAATACTCCATGTACCTTTCTTCATGTGGAATACCAACCAGACACAAAGCATGGTGTCAGGACAGGGAGGGCACAGCAGAGAGCAACTTAGTATATTTCAACCACTGAGCATAAGCTGGGTACCAATTAGACAATTAGAAGACGGGCCTTACCCTTGGGACAGGACAAAGAAAAGGGCATTGAGCTGGGTGGCAGCATCTGAGGACAGCAGAAAGTCGGAGAGGACAGAGGGCAGGTCATGGAGACAATGCCGGATAGAGGGTGCTAAGTACTAGAAGAAATGGTGACGGGTGTCAATTTTATGTCTTAAGATCAGAAAGCAAGACATGTCATACTAAGTTTATTTTCTCCATATCTATGCTGGGTCTCAGCTTACAGACCTGATCAGGAAATTCACACTTAGGGTTCCCGTGTTGCCCCCAGGATCCTGGGAATGTCTGAAGCATGGTGCATAGAGCTGACTTTGGGTATACTCTGTGGTCGGAGGTAAACACCGGTCACCTTTGTTAGGGCTGTTGTGGGTCTATGTTGGCAGATAGCAGCACTGCCTCCATGCCAGGGTAGGCTCAGGAAACTTAGTTCAGATTAAGGGCCCCAATACCTGGGGGCCCAACCTCCTTAGAACCCCCTAATATTCATCTCTTCTACCAAACCGCTACTTTCAGAAATTCCTTTCTTGTTACATGTTCTCTCTCTCTCTCTCCTTTCTCCCCACCAAAGGAAGAGCTCTCTCCCTGCCCATCTTGCACCATATCCTACCTCACACACACACCCCAGCAGTGAGCCTAGGTTTTGAGAAAAACAAAACCAAGAAGGAGCCCCTCTTCAGGCAACTTCTGCTTTTAATCGCACAGCGTAAGCCTCCCTTGGCAAAGAAAGACAGAAGCCCTCCACCTTAGAACAAGGAACACGAGAACGCCACACCAATGCACGTAGTAAGTCGTCCCATCTGCCAAAGACTCAGAAACAGAAATGTTGAGGGGAAAAAGGAAAGAAAATTCCACTTGCAAAGAATGCCAGGCAGTCAGGCTTCAGAAGCACTGGCTCACCAAACACAAACATAGCAATTATTTAAAGGAAAATGATCGCCAAGCTCACTGGGCTTACAGTAATCATGGTGTGAAAACTGAAACTTTCCGAGGTGATTATCATATTCACAAAGGTCAGGATCCATCTTCACGGTTTACCATAGCAAGGATCGAGGAAAGTTGACTTTGTCAGGAAATCCAGTTTAAGGGAAATACTCAGGGCTTTATTGTTTGGGGGACCCTGATGCTTAGGTTTTTCTGAGTTTAGGAGTATGTAGTTAGTTGCATTTGGTTCCGTGTCTTTTTTTTCCTCTCATGTATGCGAGGGGCTTAATCATACTGGAATCAGCGCAAAGTGACAGTTTGAGCCTCTATGTATCACACAATCTATGGCGAAAAATGCAATGGAAATCCAAACTATAATAGTTAATCAGAAAAACTCATAAATATATCAATATATATGGGTTTAATATATATATATACCCATCATATACCCATATATATTGATGCATTATGAGTATATATAATGTGTGTGTGTATATATATATAAATATATATCTCAAAGTATGCAGGACAGACGCAGACACGGAGCCTCTTCACCGAGCCAGCTGACTCACACTGGAGCATGAGGGACGCAAGGGGAGGTGGGAAGAGCCGGATGCAGACCCAGGGGTGGGTTTCTCTGACACTTCAGCTGTCTAGAACATGCCAAGAACAATGATTCTGTATTAATGGCCTCAGAATCCTAAAACACTAGCCAGACACCGAAGCCAGTTAACTCCAACCTCTTCCAATGCAAAAGGGGAAACTGAGGTCAGAGAACTAGAGTATATCCCCGGGATATCTTCAGGGACAGCACGCTTGGAGTTGACGTCAGAGGAGGTGGAGGAGGAGTTGTTGAAAATAGTTAAGACGACGTTCAGAATCAGGTGTGGTAAATCAGGCACGCACCCAAGTGTGCGACTTCCTGCTAACGTTTTTGTAAAAACGACTTTAAAGGATAAAGAATGACCATTCCCAGGAGAGTGTTCAAACACGGAATGGACTGATTGGAATATGGACAAAGCCCCCCTCAAAGGCGTCAGTACTCACTTTGGTGGTTACACTCTGGGGTCTTTTCTTTCTTTTCATTTATTGCTCACTTTAATTAAAAATAGCAATCTGTATTATGATTTAATAAAAATAAAAAATAGCAATCTGTGCTCACCATGAAATATCTAAATGAAAAGGGGAACAGTAAAGAGTGAAGGCTCCTTTAATAATCATCCCCAAACTTATTTTTCTCCCTGAAGACAAATAATTTCAGCAGTTTAGTATCTACCTTTCCAGATGTTTGCACTTCTTCAACAATTGGAATGCATATAAATGCATTTAATAGGGAGTTTTCCCAGCTGAAAAGCATTATACAACATATTCTTCAGTGTTGCCTTTTTTTCCACTTAGTTTCACATCACAAACAGCTTTTCATGTCATATAGCTTGACCTCATTCTTAGCAATAATTGCAAATTATTCTGTGGATACTCCATAATTGACCTTAACTGTTCCTTATGAATGTACATTTAGGTTTCAAATTTCCCATCACTATAAATCATGCCACAATAAACATAAGTTTTTTTTGGTTTTGTTTGTGTTTTTGTTTGTTTTCTTTGAGACAGAATCTCACTATGTTGCCCTCGGAGAGTGCCGTGGCATCACAGCTCACAGCAACCTCAAACTCCTGGTCTTAAGCGATCCTCTTGCCTCAGTTTCCTCAGTAGCTGGGACCACAGGCGCCCACCACAACACACAGCTACTTTTTTTTATTGCAGTTGTCATTGTTGTTTAGCAGGCCCAGGCCGGGTTGGAACCTGCCTGCCTCGGTGTATGTGGCCGGTGACCTAACCACTGAGCTACGGGCACTGAACCAAACATAGGTATTTTCATCCACAGACATTTCTATAGAACATGTGAAATGCTGATTCAATTACTATATATTTTATACTCTTGGCATCAGCACTGTGTGTGAGAGAGATTCATTCTGCATCTTCTTGCTAAACAAGATGTTCATGACCTCTTTCAAATGTTTGTCAACCCAACACGTGAGAAACAGTGTCACGTTTCAGTTTGTACTTCCTTAATTACGAGGAAGGATGAAGGGCTTTTTATTTGAGTCTGAAGGTGTGGTCAGTTCAGGTCCTCCAAGAAACCAGCGGCAGGGGAGAAACAAGAGCCTTGCACAGCAAGAACCTTGTTGGGAAAATGCCTCTGGAAGGCGAAGAGGGAGGGAACCGAAGGAAGGCGGGAGCCTCCAGACCAGCTGGTCTGATATTTGTGCAAGGGGATCCTCAGAGGACAGTGTGGTCTTGAGAAAGCTTGACCAGACCAGCGTGGATTTCCGAGCCCCCCATACCTGGTCATTGACTGGGGAAGCCCAAGAGAAGGGTGTGACCATACTGGTGGATCCAAACTTGCTCTAACTTGAGGATGGGAGCCAGTTCTTCTCTTTGCAGGAGTGTCTGCTGAAGAGAGATCCAGACCAACACATCTCCATCACCACCCATCACTGCTATAATCTAGAAGTTTCCTCTACAACAGTGATTTTCAACCAGCATGCTGTGAAAGAATCTTAGGTGCACCGTGAAAACTGCTAAAGACCATTAATTAAATTATTTTCAAAAGAAGTCCAAAGCACAGTAAGTATATGCTTTTCTTTACTCTTTGTTTTGATCAACATAAGTGTGCTGTGAGATTTAAAAAAAAAAAAAAAGTTGAAAACCACTGCCCTAGGGCGGCAGCTGTAGCACAGCGGTTACTGGCCCCAGCCACATACGCTGATGCTGGCAGGTTCGAACCCCGCCTGGGCCAGCTAAAACAACAATGACAACTGCAACAATAACAAAAAAATAGCCGGGTGTTGTGGCGGGCACCTGTAGTCCCAGCTACTTGGGAGGCTGAGTCAAGAGAATCACTTAAGCCCAAGAGTTTGAGGTTGCTGTGAGCTGTGATGCCACAGCACTCTACCGAGGGTGACAGCTTGAGACTCTTTCTCGAAAAACAAAAAAAGAAAAACCCGGCCTTAGAAGTTACCAGACCACGTTCTTTGCCTGTTCTCCGACTGCGTGCTTATCTTTTCCTCGTAGATCCGCAGAAACTCTTCATATATTTGGTGGATTCGCTCTTTGTTGTACCATGTTTCGAGTATTTTCTTCGTTTTTACTTTCCAATAACTTCTGCTGGGTTTGGCTAGATGGAAATTTTTATGTTCCTAAAATGTTTTTTATAGTGAGATCTGTTCACTCTTCCCGTTAAGGCCTTTGTGTCTTCCTTTCCTGGGAAGGAAAAATGGGGGGGGGCACCCTATTACTTCATCTTATACGTTCCCTGGCGGCATGGCATATTGCTGACATAAATTCAGTATAAATGATTAGATTATGCACCAACCAGAGCCCGATTCAGTTGGCCTCTCATCATTTCCAGTTTTTTGCCATCTAATTATTATAGGATATGTTTCCTTTCCAAATGGGTGGCTGGGCTTTATTTATTCAAGTCAAAGCTCACGGTTCCCCCCACAATGTCAGCCGGGAGTTTGAGCTGAAGGAAATCTTCGTTGCAGAGGAGGCAGGCAAGATTCAGCATCTGAAAGAAGACTGTGCGTGTGCTCCCCTAGTCGGCTGGGCCTGGGGGTGGTTGAGACTCCTGCCAGGGGCAAGATGCTAAACAGAGAAAAGGAGGTTGTAATCTTAGCACCTCACTTCCAGTCCCACAGAGCGGGGGAGCCACCCACACACAATTGGGTCATCTCTTCAGCAGCTTCTGTTTGGTTTTCTCCATACCAGCTCTCATAGGCTCTAACTGCTACATTTATGACTTGGAAATAGGAGTTTCCTGGCACCTGCTGGGCTCATTCTTAGGCAAGTAGCCATGGGAGTCTGCCAATCATCACTGGCCAACTTGGACAGGGAAAAGGGCCCACCTTGCAGGGGACAGGTCAGCAACAGCCAAGCAGGACCGTCTCCCCCACCCCTTTCTCCTCCACCTCCACATTATCCTTATTCTACCTTATCCTCCGAGTCCCTTACTGTCAGCTCCTTCCAAGGGCTTCACGGGGACAGCCCAGCATGTCCCAGGGTGCCCCTGCCACACCCACCCTCCTTTGCTTTCTCCTAAACCCCCTCCCAAGACCACAACAATTAGCCCCAGACAATTATCATTGATCTGGGACTGTCCTGAGCTCCCATTTTTATGTCAGGATGAATTTGGATTCTGAAGTTGATCTCCTTGTGCAGGTTTTACGAGGGAAAGATTAAATCGTCCTCCGATGTGTGCTTCATTAGGCCCCAAATCCTTGAAGAGTCATTAAATCACCTTCTCATTGAAATGCTCTCGATCTCATCTTGATGGATATCGGCAGCAATAATCTCTCCATTATCTGGGAGCTAAACTGGCTGGGAAGCTCTGCCTGATGCAGTTCTGCGGCAGCCCCATGAGCCTGGCCCTTCTGTGACTTGTGGCCCCACAAATATATGAGTGTAACAACAGCAAAGCCTAACACAGTGCTGTCCTTCCCAGAAAAAGACATTCCCAGCCTGTCCCCTGTGGAGAGGGATTTTCCTTGAGTCAGCTACACTCTCACGTGAGCCCAGAGCCACAAGTCTAATCCATAAGCTGGGAAGGGTTCAGTCCATGATCAGAGCTCAGTTTGGGGCCAGGATTGAGGTTCATTCTAGAACTAGGATTACAGCTCAGTGTGGGACCAGGGTCAAATCAGCCTGAGACCAGGATTAGGGCTCAGTCTGCAATCAGGATCAGGGATCAGTCTCAGGCTAAAATCAGGGCTCAGTCTAGAATAGGGTCAGTCTATAGCCAGGGTCAAGGCCATGCCTGATGCGATTCAAGGCTACATTATTACCAGAATCAAGGCCAAGTCTGAGAATCAAACCACAGCTGTGTCTGGATCTAGGATTCGGATCTACTCTGTAGATAAGATGAGAGCTCAAACTATGGCCAGGGTCAGGGATTAGCCTGGTTTATGGTCCAGTCTTTGGCCATGGGCTCACTGACCAATCTTGGCCTGGCATCAACCTTACCTCAGCTCAGGGTCCCAGAATTTGACACCTTGTCTAAAGCACCCCCAGCCTCAAACATACCTGTTATTAACATTGTTAACATACGTTGACATTATTAACATACTTGTTCCCAGACAGGCTGTGCCAACAGCCACGGAGAGACTCAAGCTATTTCAGATGTCAGGAAGCAGACAGGAATGTCTGCAGGTGAGGGTTTGAATTAGCCTGGAGTGGGGAAGAGCCAAAGTAGAATTTTGAGGGTCTGGACAGTGCAGAAAGACATCAGGGTGTCACAGGGACTTAGCCTCAGAAATCCATGGCAAAGACAAAGGATCTTGTATTATTTCCAACCTTTCTTGGCAAAACTTACCACTTGTTCATCTTCCTGATTTTAGCAGCAAAAAGAGCCAGTCTTTGGGAAAGAATCCAGGCTGATGCCAAGTTTCCTTCCCATCAGGGCAGGAGGGGGAGGGAATGAGGTGGTTCTGCTCAGTAAGAAGCATGCTGGACTTCCTGGCAAAATGCTTCTCCTCTCTGGACTTCAGGGTACTCACCTACAAACAAGAGAGGCTGGAGGACTCACCTGCCATGTCCCCTGAGCTCTGCCAACTGGAAAGAGGCTGAGAAGAGAGTAACAGCCAGAAGGACAGGTGTTGAGAAAGGTCTCAGGCAAGTACAGAGAGCTTGAGAGGCCCAAAGACCTGGCCAAAGCTCAGTGGACTGGCCACAGGGTGGGAGAGGACAGACAGAGAGGAGGGCAGAGCACAGGCAGTGACTAAGCTTGCAGGGCTTGGACACAATGGAGAGGCACCTGGTTTTTATCCTGTGGCCATGAATAGCCTTGAAGGGTGTTAAACAGGAGAGAGAGCACAGCCAGATTTGCACTATAGGATGATCTGTTTAGGACAGCAACAGGGAAGCCATTGAGGAGGCTGTGAAGTTGTCCCAGCATCTGGAGGCCTGGACTAGGGAGCTGAGCTGGGGACGTGGTGAGAGGTGGACCAATCTGGGAATGATTTAGAGGATGGAATCTCCAGGACCTGCTGACCAGCAGGTATAGGGATGAGGGAGGAGTTAAGGGGAACTGGTGACTCCAAGGTTCTGGCTTGTACAACAGGTAGATGGCAGCACAACTCACAAGGACGGGTAGAGGAGAAAAGGGTTGATGACAGAAGTTGATGGTGAATTCCAATGTGCACCTGGAGAGGGTGGGTGAGCTGTGGGACTGACTGCCAAGTGGGGTGTCCAAGGACAAGCTCAGGGCCAGTTTGGGTGAGCAAACTGGGCTGAGGTTACATCTGAGGGAGACTTCAGCCATGACCAGGGGTAACGCGGAGTGAGAAAAGAGAAGGACCCAGAATGGATTCTTGGGGGACACCCAACATTCAAGGAACCAACAGAAGAAGAGAAATCAGCAGGGAAACCCGAGAAGGCAGGGAGAGGAGAAACTTAAGGAAGTATTATGTTAAAAATTAGAGAGTGTGGGGCAGCACCTGTGGCTCAGTGAGTAGGGTGCCAGACCCATATGCCAGAGGTGGTGGGTTCAAACCCAGCCCCAGGCCAAAGACTGCAAAAAATTAGAGAGTGTGAATGTGGCCAAGGGACTGAGGATGAGAAAAGTCAAGTTACAATCACCATGGAGGTCGTTTGTGACTTCTTTTGTTTTTAACTTGGAGACAGAGTCTTGCTCTGTCACCCAGGCTAGAGGGCAGTGACATTATCATAGCTCACAGCAACCTCAAACTCCTAGCTCAAGTGATCTTCTAATCTCAACCTCCTGAGTAGCCAGAGGACTACAGGTGTGTGCCCCACATTCAGACGAATTTTCTATTTTTTGTAGAAATGGATTCTCTCTCTTGCTCAGGCTGGACTCGAACTCCTATCCTCAAGCAATCCTCCTGCCTCAGCCTCCCAAAGTGCTAGGATTACGGGAGTGAGCAAGCACACCCAGTCTATTTGTGACTTTAAAGACAGCAGTTTTTGAGACCCTTCTGGAGGCAGAAGCTAAACAGAAATGAGTACAAGAATGAGGAAATGGAAGTGGAAACTGGAAAACTTTTTAGAAAGTCTTTTCTGCGGGAAATGCAGTAGGATTATAGATAGAAGTGCCAGGTAGGGGCAGAGGGATGTGTTCTGGGCAGAAATAGACCCAGACATGCGCAAATGCTGGTGGGAAGGACCCAGCAGAGGGAGAAATTAAAGATACAGGAAAGAAAGCTATTCGGGGAAAGGACGGGTCACTGAGTGTCCGTCATTTACCATCACACAAAGCACTTTCCACACACTTTTAATATTTAATTCTCTCAACCTGTCTGTGGTTTCACATAACTACACTCACTTCCTTCTCAGCACTTACCACAAACTGCAAATTATTTTAATTATTCTTTGGTTTGTTTATTGACTCTTTCCCACTAATCGCTAAAGCTCCACTCCAGGACTTCCCAATCTCTATCCCTTCTATCTTATCTTGCTTTATTTTTCACCATGGCACTTAACACTACCTGGCATTCTATGTTTTTTTGTTTTTACTGGCAAGTACGTAGAGCAATGTTTTGTGGTTGCTTGTTTTTCGTCTCTCTTCTCCCACCACCAAGAAAGCAAACTCAGGGGAAAGGAGATGAAGTCTAAGTTTCTGTCCACTATACCTCAGGGACTAGCGCGGTACTCAGCTTATAGTAGACACACAATCAATAGGTGTGGAAAGAAGGAAAGAAAAAGAGAGAGAGAGAAAATGAGAGAAAAAGAGAGAGAGAGAGAAGGAAGGAAAGAAGGAAGGAAGGAAGGAAGGAAGGAAGGAAGGAAGGAAGGAAGGAAGGAAGGAAGGAAGTTGTAATGGCTCACACCTATAATTCCAACAATTTGGGAGGACAGGGCAGCAAGACTGCTTGAGGCCACAAGTTCAAGATCAGCCTGAGCAATATAAAGAGACTTCCATCTCTAGAAAAAAAAAAAATCTTAAATATTAGCCAGGCATGGTGGCACACACCTGTAGTTCCAGCTACTTGGGAGGCTGAGGCAGGAGGATCTCTTGAGCCCAGGAGTTTGAGGCTGCAGTGAGCTATGATGATGCCACTTCCCTCTGGGTGACAGAGCAAGCCCCTGTCAGAAGGAAAGAAGGAAGGAAGGGAAGGAGGGAGGAAAGTTTCTGAAAATTACAACATACTAATCCAAAGTGAAGGACAGAGAACACCTGACATATACCAAGCTTACACTATACATCTCCCATGTATGCAGTTTCATCTAAACTTCATGACAATTTTTTGAGATAGGAATTATTGTCCTCTTTGCAGAAATGCAGAAATTGGATTCCAAAGGAGTTTTAAATATTACCAGAAATCACACAACTAATAGGCGGTGGTGCCAAAATTGAAGGCCAGTGACACTTTATGTTTTGTTTTGTTTTGTTTTTGTTTGTTTCTCTTTGTCAAAACCCAAGTTCATTCCCTGTGCCACATGGCCTCTGGGATGATCACAGATCCCTCCCTTTACCTGTCCTCAGACGCGAGCCTGGGACCAGGAGCTGACACAGTCAGTTGACACAGTATGTTACAGAACCCCCGCCCCTGCCCCAGCTGCCCTGCCAGGCAGAAGGAGGGAGAACCGTGGTGGGAGAGTCCAGGAAAGTCTTACTTGGGGAGCTGGTATCTGGGGCTCAGCCAAAGGACAGTTGGGGGAAAATGAGAGAGAACACGGACAGCCCCTGGTGGCATCAGGGGTTGGGGTGAGGAAAAGAGAGACACAGGATTAGCTCCCAGGTTTAGGTTGGGGAGAGGGTGGCCAGGGCTGCCAATGGCTGAGCCCCTGAAAATAGAAGGGTCTCAGGAGGAGGGGAGGTCGTTTCTGTCCTGGACATGTTGAGCAGCTGGGGCCTGTGGGACACCTAGATGGTGATATTGGGGGAGCAGCCCAAGTTGGGGATAGAGGCCCAGGAGCCCTCCATACAGCCTCCTGTGGATGCTCTTGCTGAGGGCAGCATGCTGAGAACAGCAGCTGGGCTGACCTGTCTTCGGGGGACAAGTGGAGGGGTGCCCATGAGCAATGCTCAGGGGAGCACGTGATTGGTAAAATAGCAGGAGAGTGTCCCTTCCCAACTACGGGGGAGGAGACAGAAGACAAGATGAATGAGCTGCTCTGTGTGTTTGCTCCACAGAACATTTTACAGCCTCCCTGGGTAAACAAGCTGTCATCTCCCACCCAACCTTCCATCAGCAGAAGCAGCCTGGGGAAAAGAGAAAGCTGCCAGCGCCTAATTACTACACAAGCAAAACAAGCCCAGAGACTTGTGGGCAGAGAGGGGCTTGCTGGCTCACTCGGGAGGAGCACCACTCCCAACTCTCAGGCAAGGATGGAAGACAAGCACTGTCCTTACTGAGCACCTACTGTGTGCCAGATGCTTGACACATGTCCTCTTATTTAATACGGGTCAAGTGGCATCACCCCATTCTGCAGATGGGGAAATAGAGGCTCAGAAAGGCCTGAGAGCTCATGCAAGTTACAGAACTCACTGCAGGGTCTCCCCACTACATTCCCCGGCACCTCTAGAAAAGGTTTGGGTCTGGGGCCCTCTCCTCTTCCCTAGTGCCACAGAGTCAAGTCCAAGAGTTCAAGGTTGCACAGCTCTGCCTACTGTTCTTTCTCTAAGACGTCCATTTGCAAGAAAGAAAACTGTTGGGCTCCACAGTAGAACAATAACTATAAAGAAAGCTGCCATTAGGAACATGGACTTAAGCTCCCTGCATCACTGTACACTCCGGGTAGATTTCCGAAATGCCCTGTGACATCAGTGGTAATTCTGAAAGAACCCATTTACCTCTTTCCTCCTGCCCTGACTGGGGCATGTCTGTCCAAGGTCAAATGAGGAAGAGGAAAAGGAGTGAGGGAGGACTCCAAGCAACCCAGGACAGCTGAGGAGAAAGGACCACCCACAGGAGACGTCAGCAGCCTCCCGATTCAGGGGACACATCAGCTCTTCCCACTCCTCTCCTTCCTGATGGGAAACTGAGGCCCAGACAGGAGCAGTGATCAGACTGTGATGAGATTAGATCCCAAGCTCAGCATGCTTCGCAACCTCCAGCTTCATAAGAGGCCAAGAAATTCATTTACAAGAAAAAATTTAATATGCATTACTTGTATAATTCAAATTCATTTAATTTCTTTTACCTTTAGGATTCCAATATGTACCTTCCTGTGCAAATGGACAAAGCCCACATCTTCATATAAAGAGAATGAATATCCAAAGAGCAGCAAGAATGTCCCCAGCACTGCCTTTCATAGTTAATTTGCTTGATTACGCACCACACTCAGCCACAAGACCTTTCCTTAGTCTCCTGACACCCTCAACCTAGCTCCTACCTGAAGGCCTTTTCATTTGCTATTCTCTCTGTCCAGAACACGCTTCCCTAGACTTGCATGGTTACATTCCTCTTCTCACTGAGAGCTCAACTCAAATGTCACCCCACTCTCAGAAGCCTTTTCTGCCCACTTTTCTTTAGGTGACTACACTAAAGGCCAGTCTCTATAACAATGGGCCTCAAACTTGTAAGCATCAGATTCACCTGGATGGCTTATAATACAGATGGCTGAGCCCCAACTCCTAGAATTACTAACTTAATAGGCCTGGGGCGGGTCCTGCGAGTTTACATTTCTAGCGAGCTTGTAGTTTGTACTGATGCTGTTGGTCTTGGAGCACACTTGGCTCTGAAACACCAGCCTGTCTTATCATCTTCATAATGTGGAGTACATTATGATATTATCTTGGCAATCCATTCAGCTACTTTATTATGGTCTGTCTGTCATGCCTAGAAGCCCCTGAGAGTAGATTGTCTATCTTGTTCACTGCAGTGTCTCCAGGACCCAGAACAGAGCCAGGTATAGAACAGAAGGTGCTCAATGAGTATTTTGTTGAACAAATGAATTAGTAAATGGGAAGGCGGATAGATGGGAAAGAGGAATGGATGTTTGGGTGGATGAGTGGATGGATGGAAGTCACCTCAGCTCCTGGATTCCTTCCTCTGTACGTGCCATCTTTCTTGCACACCAAGCTGACCCACAGGTAAAACCAATCTCATGTTTGATTTTCAAAATCTCATTGATAATGGTAAGAATATGGAACATTTTGCCAAGGATATTGAAGGGCTATAGTCTGGAGACACATGCTACAGAAAGGACTCTCCACCAGTGGTCCCCAAGCTTCACCACCTTGAAGGCTTCTCTCTGTTCCCCGCTCCTCTGCCTCATTTTCCTCCTTTTTTCTGCTCTTTTCCTCCTTTTCCAAGATCTAAAATCACCTTCCTCATTTTCCCACATAGAGCAACTTAACCATAATTTTTTTCATTGCTTGAGATTCCAAAGCAGACTAGTACACCTCCTCCATCTTTAAAAATTCCTTCATCCTGTAACAGAGTGCTTCTGCCGGGGTCTGATCTGGGAAAGACAACTCCCCAACTCTGAGGAGAGTCATAGGCAACAGTGAAAAATAATCATGAGGTAGAATCAACAGAAAAACTCTGGCAATATGAACAATCAGAGTATAACAAATCCCCCAAGGAACAATAAGATAGATATAGCACAAGATCCCTTGCATAAGCAAATGGCTGAGATGTCAGAAGTTGAATTCAGAGTCTGGATAGCAACTAAGATCAGCACAGTGGAGGAAAAGATGGAATTAGAATTTCAAGCAGCAATCCAAAAGATGACCCAAAAGATGTC
>CAUYRH010064006.1:0-48681 GCA_963574655.1 Perodicticus potto
AAGTATAGACATTTTAACAATGTTGATTCTTCCCAGCCATGAGCATGGTATGTTCTTCCATTTGTTAATATCCTCTGCTGTTTCCTTTCTTAGGATTTCATAATTTTCTTTATAGAGGTCCTTCACCTCCTTTGTTAGATATATACCTAGGTATTTCATTTTCTTTGAAGCTATGGTGAAGGGAGTTGTGTCCTTAATTAGCTTCACATCTTGACTGTTATTGCCATATACAAAGGCTACTGACTTGTGGACATTGATTTTATATCCTGAGACATTACTGTATTTTTTGATGACTTCCAAGAGTCTTGTGGTTGAGTTTTGGGGGTTCTCTAAGTATAAGATCATATCATGAGCAAAGAGGGAGCGTTTGACCTCCTCTGCTCCCATTTGGATGCCCTTTATTTCCTTGTCTTGGCTAATTGTATTGGCTAACACTTTTAGCACTACGTTGAATAGTAATGGTGACAGAGGACAACCTTGTCTGGGTCCAGTTCTAAGAGGAAAAGTTTTCAGTTTTACTCCATTCAGTAAAATATTAGCTGTGGATGCAGGTATGATTTATTGTGTGTTCGTTACACTCGGCCACCACTGAGAGCAGAGCTACCTGGGTGGCGGGTGCAGGGCTCAGGACCAACAGGGCAAGATGTGTCTCTCAGGTGTGGTCTTGGTGATGTGACGGTGATGATGTCCTAGATCCCCTGAGAGGCAAGTTCTAGACAGTAGCCTGTAGTCCAACAGTTCATCCCACGTCCTCAGCCCCTGGTGTTCCAGGCTTCCGCTCTCGTGGCCTTCGCGGGTGCACAAGAGATTTCGTGGGACCTCTGCCTCATCTTTCTTCTTTGGGGCCTCAGCCTGCGCATTCGCTTCTTCCTGATGACACTAAGGCAGAGAGCTATACTGTCCAATGTTTTAAAACATTAAAAAGAGAACTAGAATTGCCCACCGAGATCGGGACAGGGCAAAGATGATGAGAGCCGTGCCCCAGGTCTCTGTAAGATTAGTTCACTGTTCACTGACCGGTTACTCTCAAGTGATAAAAGATTCCATGCGAAAATCTGCTTATAAGAGATATAACATAATGCCTAAAAGGGAGACAGGGACCTCTAAAGTCTCAACTATTTGTTAACCATGTTCAAGTTTGCCTTCCCGGACATTTGGAGGGAGGAAAAAGTGAGAGGTGAGGGACAGAGGATGGTCCAGACACAGAGCTGAGGAATAGGACACTAAAGGGGCGAATTTTGCGCAGAAATCTTCCATTGAGGAGAATGAGGCGTCTTTCTCCTCACACTTTGAGTAAAGCATAACTCATGTTCCAACAGGCAGTCATAGTGGCTGTAAGAAACGTGTAGGTTTAGGCCGGGTGCCATGCTTTACACCTGTAATCCTAGCGCTCTGGGAGGCCTAGGTGGGAGGATTGCTTGAGCTCAGAAGTTCAAGAGCAACCTGAGCAAGAGTGAGACCCCAGTTTCTTAAAAAAATGGCCAAGCATTGTGATGGGTGCCTGTATTCCCAGCTACTCGGGAGGATGACCCAAGGGGATCGCTTGAGTCCAAGAGTTTGAGGTTGCTGTGAGCTATAACACCACAGCACTCCACCTAGGGCTACAGAGTGAAACTTTGTCTAAAAAAAAAAGTGTGTAGGCTTGAGGTGTTACAGAGTGCATATTAATTACCTTGACCTCTGGGATACCGAACCTTTTGCTGTTTGGATAAGCAAATGCTGAACCTTCCTGCAGAGAGACTTTGAAGAGTTTAGCAAATGCTTAGGAGAGGAGCAGAAGGAGAACCAAGGGGCACACAAGCTTAACAGGCTTTCTTATCATTGTTTGTAATTCATCCTGAACTTGATCTGAAGTGGTGAACGAGAAGCCCTGGCTTCTCACATATGAAAAGAAAATGTCATTACATTTCCCTATTTAAAATAAACAGGAGCCTTTTTCTTTGCTGGGGAGGCAAGCAATGAAATGCATCCCTGCCTTTAAAAAGTCACCTTGTCTTCGAGGAATAGCATATGGGAAATTGAGAGGGAAGAGAATGGAGAAAAGAAATGAGAAGGAAAACCAAAGATAAGCTGTCCTTACAAAGATGTTTTCCTTCTTAAGTCTAAACAACTGGGAGCTCCTAAATTCTTTCCTAGGAATAAATTCATTCTGTCTCTTTCTCTCTCATTTCTCTCCATAGGTTAAATACAATTATGCCTATGGAGATTGGGGACTTGCTTTAGTATTAACTGGGAATAACTTTATGTATTTTAATGTATAGATTATATTTATTTAATTCACAGCCAGGGTCCTAGAATCTCCCAACCTAATTCTTACATTAAGTGCTTGTCAAACTATTCTTTTGAAGCTGAGAAAACCTTTGTTTAAATGAAACTTCTTAAACAAGACCAGTACATGTGGCAATTGTGTAACAATAGAGCTGCAGAAATACTACTCAGTAATAGGATGGAAAAAATGAAACATTCATATATGAAATTCTTACAACAATTTGGTCAATGTTCCAGGGAACTACACCAAAAAAAAGTGAAAAAAGACAATCTCAAGGCCAGGCATGGTGGCTCACACCTGTAATCCTGGCACTTCAGAAGCCAAAGCGGGTGGATTTCCCTGAGCTCACGAGTTTGAGACCAGCCTGAGGAAGAGTGAGACCCCGCCTCTAAAAATGGCCAGGCATTGTGGTGGGCTCCTGTAGTCCCAGCTACTCGGGAAGCTGAGGCAAGAGAATTGCTTGAGCCCAGGAGTTTGAGGTTGCTGTGAGCTGTGACACCACAGCACTCTACTGAGGGCGACATAGTGGGACTGTCTCAAAAAAAAAAAAAATACAATCTCAAAAAGTTATATCCTGCCCATTTATATAATATTCTTGAAATGACAAAATTACAGAGATAAAAGACAGATTAGGAGCTGCTGGGGATTAGGGAGGTGAGGATGCTAGGATGCAGGTGTGGGTCTAAAGGGGTGGTACAGAGAGTATTTGTGATGACTGTTTTGTATCTTGACTGTGGCAGTCACATAAATACACATGTAATAAAATTGCATAGAACTAAGTGCTCACACCTGCACAAATGAGTACATGTAAAACTGGTGAGCTCTGAATAAGGTCAGTGGATTCCATCAATGTCCAATACTGGGTCTGGATATTGTACAAGATAGCCAAAATGTTACCATTGCAGGAAACTGGAATCTCTCTGTACTATTTCATACCACTGCATGTAAATCAACACGGATCTCAAAATAAAAAGTTAAAAAACAAAAACAAAATTGCTTTAGAAGTTGGGTAGGACTGGCTGGGCAAGCCACCTGGCCCCTGTCCAGAATGCAAGGGTGACCACTGGAGGGTGGCCTGTCCCCAGAGGTGAAGACCTCCTGGGACAGGGACCCCATCGGAGCCCAAACTGGACTGAGAGTGCCTGGGGCAAATTCTCATGGCTCCAGCTTGTGTCATCACCCCTCAAGAGCCCCAGGTCTGCCTTATAGTGGAGCGCCAGGAGAGAAAATTTCTTTTGGACACTGGAGCAACCTTTTCTATACTTCTCTCTAACCCTGGTCTTTTATCCCCCAAATCCATAACTATACAGGGGGTGTCTGGAAAGCCGGCTACCAAATTTTTCTCCCAGCCTTTGAACTGCAATTGGAATGACTTGCTGTTCTCTCATGCCTCTCTAATCATGCCTGAAAGTCCTGCTCCCCTTTGGGGGAGGGACATACTAACTAAAACAGAAACTTTTCCCTCCTGGAGATCTAAACATGATCAAAACTCTTCCCTCTAATTCACCTTCCCTAACTCCAACTTGGGAAGTCCCCTTTCCTGTTATCTTGTCTTCTTCTACAGCTGTTAAAGTTATAGGAGTCGATTCCTGCATATATCATTCACGAGTAAAATCCTGGAACCCTCCATCTTCAAGGGAGGCAGACAATGAAGACAACCAACCACAGACCACCTACACTTGTGAGCCAAAAGAAAGTTTGAAGTTATTATTTAGGAAACAGCAAAAAAATTAATTCCTAATATGGTTTTCTTTCAGCATCACTGAATAAGTGCTCTGACCCGACGCTGTTCTACCTTTGCCTATTACTGATTATACTAATCAGATTTATGTTTTCCAGAAATGTCATCAAGCCACATGCAATAAAGATGGTTCCAGTCCATGAACCCCTGTATCATTCTCCCTCTGGAGAAACCCTAACTTTCTATCATCGCCCGATTCAGCAGGAAGCAGTTAGATTGAGTCTTCGCCTCTTTTCCCTAACGGCAGTTAGGGTTTCTACTCAGAGAGGGAGAATTGAGGCAGGACATTTGGCGCCCTAGCCAGCTCAGCGGAGCTGGCGGACCTGCCGCCTCCTCCTTGGCGGTGTCGGTGCTGCGGCAGCCAGTTGAAGAACCAGTGGGCTGGATGACAGGCAAGGAGGGGGACCTCCAACCCCCACCGGAGGCTCCAATAGCCAAAAAGGCCGAACAACTGCCGAGGAGACACTTGTGCCTTGGTGTCTCCTTCACTTTACACTTAGGACTAAATGTGGAACCCCCATTTCCTATGCCTAGGTCAATTTCATGTGAATTTCGTAGGCCTCAATTCCATGAATGGACTGTGTCCATTCATTGATACATTCATTCACTTTGCCCTGGCAGAAGGGACTCTCTTCGTTCATTGATACATTCATTCACCTTGCCCCCGGTGGAAGGGACTGTGTTCATTCGTTTCCTGGCCAAGGAACCCATACACCTATATATACCCTGAGACTGAAAGCCTAAAGGGGGAGACAAGGAAAGACCGGGAGAGAAACAGAGAGAGCTTTTCTCTCCCCACATGAGTTCTCTCTCTCTCTACCAGGAGCTTTAGTGTTTTCTGTATTCTTTTCTGTAAATAAATTGTCTTACCACTGGAAAAAAAAAAAAAAAAGAAGAAGAAAAGAAAATGCCATGAAGGCTATGTTAAACAGTTTAATGAAAACATTTCAGATTGTATATGAAACCAGCACACTGTACCCCTTGATTGCACTAATGTACGCAGCTGTGATTTAATAATTAAAAAAATAAAAAATTCCAACACCTCTTTATGATAAAAATCTCAATAAACTAGGCGTAAAATGGACATATCTCAAAATTATAAAAGCCTTAGATGTGTATGACAAACCCATAGCCAACATTATATGAAATGAAGAAAAGTTGAAAACATTCCCCCTAAGAATTGGAACAAGACAAGGGTGCCCACTGTCATCAATCCTATTCTACATAGTACTGGGAATCCCAGCCAGATCAATCAGAGAAGAGAAAGAAATAAAGGGAATCCAAGGTGGGAAAGAGTAAGTCAAACTATCTCTGTTTATGACGACATGATCTCACACTTAGAAAACACTAATGACTCCACCAAAAGACTCCTGAAATTGATAAATAAATTCAGTAAAGTCACAGGTTACAAAAATCTATATAAACAAGATTTTTTTGAAAATGAGTTCTTTCAGTAGCATTTCTATTTTTTTTTTTTTTTTGAGACAGAGTCTCACTATGTCACCCTTGGTAGAGTACTGTGGCATCACAGCTCACAGCAACCTCAAACTCTTGGGCTTAAGTGATTCTCTTGCCTCAGCCTCCCAAGTAGCTGGGACTATAGGCGCCCGCCACAACGCCCGGCTATTTTTTTGTTGCAGTTGTCATTATTGTTTAGTTGGCCATGGCCGGGTTCCAACCCACCAGCTTAGGTATATGTGGCCGGCACTCTACCCACTGAGCTATGGGTGCCGCCCTTAGTAGCATTTCTATATATTAATAATAGTGAAGCTGAAAGTCAAATCAAGGACTCGATGCCATTAAAATACCTAGAAATATACTTAACCAAGGAGGTAAAAGATCTCAGTACCACAAAACATTGACAAAATAAATCACAGACGACATAAAGGGAAGAACATTCACTGCTCATGGATTGGTAGAATCAACATCATTAAAATGCCCACACCACTCAAAGTTATTTATAGATTCAATGCAATCCCCATCGCAATCTAGAAAAAAATAATCCTAACTGTCATTTGGAACAACAACAAAAGCCCAAATAACTAAATAACAAAGCAAAAAGAACAAATCTGGAGGCATATTACTTAACTTCAAAATTATACTACAAGACTACAGTAACCAAAACAGCATGGTACTGATGGTCTAGAAGTCAGTTATACTTTTATACCATCAGTATACACACACACACACACACACACACATATATATATGTATATATATATATGTATGCATATATATATATGTATATATTTATATATGTATGCATATATATATATACATACATACATACACACACAGTAACCAAAACAGCATGGTACTGGTCTACAGTTTAGTTATATTTTTATACTGGTCAGACCAATGGAACAGAATAGAGAACTAAGAAACAAAACCATCTACCTATGACCAACTGATCTTTAACAAAGTAGATAACATACACTGGGGAAAGAAAGCTCGGTTCAACAAAATAGTTCTAAGAAAACTGAATAGCCACATGCAGAATAATGACATAGGACCCCTATGTCTTACCACATACAAAATTTAATTCAAGAGGACTAAAGAATTAAACATAAGGCATGAAACCATAAAAATTCTAGAAAACATAAGCAAAACTCTTCTAGACATTAACCTAGGCAAAGAATTTATGACTAAGACACCATAGGCAAATATAGCAATAACAAAAATAAATAAAAATTAAAAAGCTTCTGTACAGCAAAGGAAATAATCAAGAGTAAAGAGATAAGCTACAAAATAGAGAAAACATATGCAAGTGATCCATCCATCAAAGGACTAATATCTAGAATCTACAAAGAATTCAAACAAATCAGCAAGAAAAAAATAACCCCACCCAAAAGTGGGTAAAAGACATGAAAGGAAGTTTTTCAAAAGAAGATAGACATATGGCCAAAAAACATAGGCTCAACATCACTAATCACCAGAGAAATACAAATTAAAACTACAATGACACACCACCTTACCCCTATCAGAGTGGCCATCATTAAAAAGTCAAAAAACAATAGTTGCTGGTAAGGATGAAGAGAGGAAGGAATGCTTATACACTATTGGTGGGACTATGAATTAATACACCCTCTATGAAAAACTGTATGGAGACTCCTCAAAGAAAGAAATGTAGACCTGCCATTAGATCCAGCAATCACACTACTGAAAATAAAATCATTTTATCAAAAAGACACCTATGCTGGAATGTTTACTGCAGCACAATTCACAATTGCAAAGAGGTAGAATCAACCTAAGTGCCCGTCAATTCATGAATAAAGTAAACGTGGTGTGTGTACATACACAAAACATCGAGTACCACTCAGCCATAAAAAGGAATGAAATAATGTCTTTTACAGCAATTTAGATGGAAGTGGAGACCACTATCCTAAGTGAAGTATCTCAGGAATGAAAAACCAAATATCATATGTTCCCACTAATAATTGGGAGCTAATAGATAGGGACACATAGGCCAGGTGCAGTGGCTCACTGTAGTCCCAGCACTCAGGGAGGTCAAGGCGAGTGCGTTGCTTAATCTGAGGAGTTCAAGACCAGCCTGAGCATGAAAGAGACCACATCTTTACTTTAAAAAAAAAAAAAAAAAAAAAACAGAAAAGAAAATAGAAAAACTAGCCAGGCATTGTGGTGGGCACCTGTCGTCCCAGTCACTTGGGAGGCTGAGGCAAGAGGATGGCTTGAGCCCAGGAGTTTGAGGTTGCTGTGAGCTGTGACACCACAACACTCAAACCAAAGTGACAGAGTAAGAGTCTCAAAAAAAAAAATGATAGCCACACATAGACACGCATTTATAAAAAGAATATGAGAGCCAGGTGCAGTGGCTCATGCATGTTGTCTTAGTACTTTGAGAGGCCACGCCAAGGTAGGAGAATTGCTTCAGACCAGGAGTCTGAGAGCACCGTGAGCGACATTTGAGTGACATTTTATCTCCACAAAAAATTAGAAATATCAGCTGGATGTGGTGGTGTACACCTATAGTCCCAATACTTGGTGGGCTGAGGCAGGAGAATTGCTTAAACCCAGGAGTTTGAGGTTGTAGTGACCTATAATGCCATTACACCCTAGCTGGGGAAACAGAGTGAAACTATGTGCCTAAATAAATAAATAAATAAATAAATAAAAGAATATGAGTAACCAAGAAAGGGAGGGTGTGGAAGGAAGTGTGTAGGATTAGAACTCACCTACTGGGTACAACGAGCACTATTCTGGTGTTGGGCGCACAGAAAGCCCCGATGTAAGCATTATACAAGCTATCTATGTAACAAAAACACTTATACCCCCTTAATTACTGTTTGGAGAAACAAAAACAAATAAAAACAAATGAATAACAACAACAACAACAAAACAGAATGGTACTTTCTAGAGGGTTGGGGCTAGGGTAGAAATGGAGATTGTTCTTTAATGGATATAGAATTTCAGTTTTGCAAGAAAAGGTGGTTTCATGTTATAGCTGCTTTACCACAATTAAAAACCCAAACACCTCACAGAACAGTATCCTTAAAAAGAAAAACTTACAGAGAAAAAAAGATTAGGAAAGAAAGAACTCTTTCTCAAGCTGCAAAACTCAGTCCAGCAGAAATTCAAAACTCAACTGAAATTAATCCTGAGTTTCTAGCAACCAGTTAGTGGTCCTAAGAACCTATCGAGATGTCCTAAAAACATTCCCTTTAAAAAGGTGGGCATTCCACGAGGCCACAACTCACCTCTGGATTGGGCTGTTTGTTTCGCCCTGCTGTCTACAATCCAGTAGTGAGAATGAAAAACGGTGGCCTGTGCCTGACCAAAGTGACCGGCTAAATAGCACTTAGGAGACAGTCCCCAAACACTCTAGACTTCTGGCGTTTGCCATTTAAGATCACTGATCATCTTCCCCTGATCGAACACCTTTTCTCCTCTGTAACCATATCACACTGAATACCAAATTTTTCAATTCTTTTTGGCAGTGAGGCCTAGGATGCAAGACACTTTGCAGTAGTCTGCTAGTCATCCTGCAAAACTATCAGTGTTTTCATCCCGAAGACAAATATTTACCAGGCATGTAAAATGTGCCAGGAAGTGTGAAGGGACAAGTGACAGAATGACACAGAAACCAGAATACCTAACCTTAGTTAACTTCCAGTTTAGGAGGGTTACACACATGTAAACAGGTAATTACGGTGCTGTGAGTGCCTCCAAGTAAAGGCTCCCTGGAGAAAACAACGCATGCGTGAAGAAGAGAGGCAGGAAGACAGAGAAGAGGGTCCCGGACAGAAAGGACAGCTCAGGTGGGCCTGTGGGGAAGAGGATGCGTACAATGTATGGAGGGCTGAAATTAGTTTGGGGTGGCTCAAACAAACCTATAGTCCACCAGGTGAAGAACAGGCACATTCCAGAAACTGGTCAGTATGTCCAACACAACCTCTGCTCCAGACCTGGAGAGACGGTGCCGCTGTGAGCTTAGGGGACACTAGCCTGGTGGGCTCTTAGCTTCTTTTGGATTAGGAATCATTAGGAGATTCTGACATTATCTGTGAAAATGTGTCTGAATACACAATTGTTTATAATTTCAGGGGATTCAGAGTCACCAGCAGAGCATATTAAGACCCCTGGTTAAAATCTAGTTCAAGATAATTCAAGCTCATTTCGCAGACTAGGGCATTCTAAGGCTTGTGGTGACTTACAAGAGCTACGGGATGCCCCCCTGCCACTGCCCATTCTCAGGCCAGCACTCTCTCCCTTACATCACTGTACTGTCACTCCAGGAGGCATTTCTATGGGAGTAGTCACTTGAACTTTAAAACGCCCCATGCTGTCCCTGACCTTCTCTACTCCACCCGGCTCACACACTCCAACTCCCATGTTAAGAACTCTGTTGGCCTAACTGGTTACAGGGAGCAAATGTGAGGCTATGAAGATGCATGGCCAAGACTGGGGAGCATATACATTAGTTTCTCTCAAGAAAAGCAAACTAGAAGAGACTCACCTGTTGCCTGCCACATCCAGAACATGAAGTTCTGTCGCCTGCGACACCTCTGCGGGTATCCGCGTTAGTCTGTTGTCACGCACGCAGAACACAGTGAGGCTGCTGCATCCACCAATCTACAGTGGGAAAGAATACACAACTTTTTACCAGTGTTGGGGGAGATGGAGTGGGAACAAAGGAATCTGTTTCTCAAACGGCATGAAAAGGATAAACTTACACCGCACAATTTTAGGTCTCACTGATAACCAATAATGGTTAATTTAAATTATGCAAAACTATTACCACATTATAAATATCTCTGCATAATGCTAACCATACATGTTCTAAATTAAGACGATCAACAATACAATTCAAAAATTTCATTCTGAAAAGGAAGCCATTTTCAACTGCTGGTACCTAAACTACACAAGTCCAGACAAATGTTATTTGGTAATATGAGAGTTTAACAATTCTAATTTTAAAAGTCAGGCCAAAGACGAGACTGATACACATACACAATTCAAGACCTGCCCATTTAATTAGCTTCAGTGTTCTCCGTGTTCCAGTTTATTATTTTTTTAAGGAGGGATATCTGATAGATGATATAATATAGTCGTTTCCACCATACATCTTTTATTCCCTTTCAGCCATTCACAAATTAGTTTGGTAAATTCACTCTCCTTTCATGAATGCAAAAATCAACAATATCTTAGCAATAAGCAAATTTGGAAAATATATGTATTTATCTCCTCATCCACACAACATCGACATGGGTATCCACACCAAATTTGATTGCCAGTTTTTTCAGAGTAAATAATTCAAAGGTACCTGAGCTTTGTATGAGTCTGGTCTTCAAAAAAGAACATAAACACAAAAGAATTCAATGATTCTCTTGAACAAACTGGGTGTGGTTTTTACAGTCAGGGAAGCTGAAGCGAGAGGGTGGAAAAATAACTCGATCCCAGTCACAACATTCTGCAGGGCTCCATAAAGTACTGTATTCTTCTTGTGCTCACTATCCCGCCTAAGACCAATTGCTGGAAAAGGCTCATGAAGGAACCTATTGATGCCTCTCTGACACATGGAAAAACACTACCCCAGAGCTTCCCACTTGAGAAGGAAGGAGCACAAGGCTTGAATGGTCGATGATATACACCTCAATATATTTTCTGCCCTTTTCTATTTATACATGTGTTTAATATAAGTATAGAATATCCTAAAAAACAGAATGCATATTTTTGATACTGCTACATAATTGCTTTCATGAACAATCTTTTTATTTCCTTCCCTAAGAGTTAAAGTAAAGATTTCAAAATAATAGATTGAACCACCGTATTTAACTATAATGGATATAAAAGAAAAATATACAAGAAAACGTTGACTAGTATTTGTTTCTGGTCATATGGAAAGCATCCATGCATGTGGAAAGGCTTTTAGAATGCCCCCTTTATTTCTCAGTATTCATTTATTCACATTTCCCATTTCAGCAAAGATAGTTTTTCACTGTACTCTAAAATAGATCTTGTATTTTGGGTTTCACTATTTCCTACAGAAATACCTTTTTTTCCCCCTAAATCTCACCAATCATTCAAAATTAGCTTAATATTGTCTGTTTCACCATAAAGTCTTTCCAGAACCCTCTGAACCAGATGATAAACTGCCTTCTGCATTTCTTTCATAATTATGATCTAAACCTCTGACAGTACAAAATACCTTGTACAGATCATTTGTGTAATCCGCACATGTTTACATGTAATCAAGGCCCTTAGCATGTATAATACTCATCCTATCTGTCCACCAAATTTCTTATTTAAGTACACATACACACTTTACTTACTGTGAAAGACTACTACTTAAAAGTTTTCTGCTTCTATGTATAGCAATGTAGACAACAAAACTCTTCTTTTGCTCATAAAAGTCACCAGAGTAGCCTCTCTTAGGTTTTATGAACATAAGGCCCCCCACTATAGTGCCCTAGAAGAGATGTGCAACCCGATCTTTTATGTGGCTTAGCATTTCTTCACTACCTTAAAGAAAGAAAAGAATTTCTCATTTCACTCACATGCCCACGAGTATCATGGGAGGAAAGCAATCAAAACTCCTATCGTTTTGAGACTCGACATTCCCAGATTCTGACAAACTTAGATAATCCTATCAAAGACCTACTCATGGTAGGACTGGGAAGGAAAACTCCAGGTCCCAGCAGGGCAACATCCCTGCTCCACGTGGAGGGGCTTTCACAAGAGGCCTGGGCTCAGTGGTGACCACGGGAAGATTCTCCCTGGTGAGTACGGCAGGGGCTGGACCCTGCCATTCTGGCTTAGCTTTGAAGAGACAGAATGTATGTGTACCTCAAGGAGTTGAAAAAGCTAAACTCAGTTACTCAGATGATTATCCTAATGGGACAAAAAGCTTCTGAAGGGCATTTAGAGCTGGGAGTCCATTGTGATTCTGGACATCTTGTCATGAAACTATCCACTGCCCAGCCACCTGTAAGATACCTGTTTGGGGGACCTACTCCTATACCATGTGAATATTTTCCATTTATATCATGTGCATATATCACTAATCAAAAAAAATTAATTAAAGTGGGTCAGAGAATGCTATATGAGTTCCATCCAAGTTAATATCCCTTAAGTATGTAGGAGAAAACAGTGTAAATTTCCAATGGAATGTGTGAGCTGACTACTGTGTTTACAGTCTCATCAAGTTTTTGTTTTGTTTTTTTTTCTTTTTCCTTTCCTATTCTAATTTCACACCCATTTAAGATGTCAAGGGGTGGAAAGCCATTGTGTTCAAGAGCCTCCCAGGCCCTCTGGGCTGTCAAAGCCGGCAGTGTGACTTGATCTCTATTGTCTCTGGTTTTTGGAAAACAGTGTCAACCTTAAAGAGCACGTGTTGTTGCAGAGTGTGCTGGAGAAGCCTTCATCACCACAAAGGCACATGCCGTCCCAGGCAAACATTCACACAAACAGCACCCTATTTCCGAATCAGCCAGGAAGGCATGGTACAGACCTCTGGTTGCTAGGAAAGATTATTGAGCATTCAAAACCATAACTCAAAAGGTGTAGTTCATCATAGACATCAGAGCAGGACGCAATGAAGGGAGTGGATGCTCTGAGGTCTCACAGACTTAGGTTCCCTTACATGTTCTGTGGGTTTGGA
The DNA here is from genome assembly GCA_963574655.1 of Perodicticus potto. NCBI lineage: Eukaryota > Metazoa > Chordata > Mammalia > Primates > Lorisidae > Perodicticus > Perodicticus potto. The sequence goes on from CAUYRH010064006.1 coordinate 13,129, forward strand.
CATGTTACTTCAACCAAAAGTAACAATAGGGATTAAATTAAATGAAACCACATATATAATTTTGCACCTATCATAGAATCTGGCCTATTGCTGCTGCCAAATAAATGTGGTAGCTATTTTTTTTCTCAAGTGAAAACCCCAGATCCAAATGCGTACGATCGTCACCTGAGTACCTATGTTCTTTGGTGCAATCTTTTTCCTGTATTTATCTGAACGTCTTAAATAACTTAACAGTGTGTCACAGTGACATTTTGTAAAAATAGTAGTAAAGAACCAACTTAATTTCAGTATCACATTATACACATCATTCATGTGTATTTGGTTTTCTCTTTGGGGTTCAGGAGGAAGAGCAAGTTCTTCAGTGGACAGCGGGCTAAAATGTCTGTATCACTTAGAAGTTCCGGGAGGCACAGTCACTGTTTAAATGACTTGCTACCACTTATGCTGGAAGCTGATATTTTTAAACCTCCCTTCAACCACATAATAGCACCTTCCCAGAATACAAGGGGCTGGATTTGGATTCTCTGAGACTTACAGAATATAGCTGAGAACCTTTGTTCAGCGGTTTGTGAGTCTCTCAATTCAAAATGATTTAAAAAAAAACTCTTTGGCACGTCCCAGAGCACAGCGGCAGAGCATTAACCTCTGCTGGGGTCAGCTTTCACTAACTGTTAACTGCCTGCAGTTGTATCCCCCAGGGGAGATAATCAAACAGTCAATGATTCATAGAAAAAGCCTATGTTAGGCTTTTTTTAATAAGCAAAATCTGGCCAAAATACAATTTGAATAGAAATAATATAATGCATAATTTTAGAATCCTATCATCTGTGGCATATTATTCAAATATTCTCTACTTCATAACATTTTTGGAAATCATGTGGCTTTTGGAGTCCCTGAATTTTGTGCCCACTAAAATTGTTTTTTCTGATTACAAAAAAGTAACTTATGTTGACTGTAAAATAAAAACCATACACACACAAAAAAGCATGATGAAAACAATTAATCCTACCACAAGGGAATAATCAGTATTAACATTCTGAGGTACAATCTTCCAGTATTACTGCCTTGCACTGGTGCTTATACAGATTCTGTTTCAAGAAACTAGGGCTAATACCATGATTAGCAGCTTTCTTCGCCTATAAAATCGAGAACACTTTCCCATGTTATTGTGTTTCCAAAAGGATTTTAGTTGACCATATAATTACTTCCTTTTATAGTGCATCACAAATTATGTAACAAACTGCCCACATTAGACGATGCTAATTAGTTCTGCCACTTGTTTGCTGTGCGATCCTGGACAAATGACTTATCCTCTCTCAGTCTTAGTTTCACAATCCGTTGGATACTGGTAAGAATTCAGCTCTACCTCGTAGGACCTTGGGAAAGTGAGGTAAGAATCAGTGGTACAAGCTCTTGGCACAGCCACCTGTGGTAGCTTCCCCTCAACGCGCATGGTGTGGTGCCTGGAACGTGGTAGCTGCTCCCATAGATCACGTGAAAAATGCTCCTGTGCCTCACTCTTAGTGTGCCTACAGGTGTTTTCTGAAGATGAATCCTGTAAATGAAGTGCATAATCAAAGGGTATGTAGGTTTCTAGAGTTTTAGGTAATATTACCATATTCCCTTTCAGAAATTACATAATGATCTATACTTACTAGATAATATACACTTCCCTACATCCTTGCCAACATTTGGTATTACTTTTTTCATCTTGAAAACTTGATAAAACATTTTGGTTTGGCAGGGACCGGGTTTGAACCTGCCACCTTCAGTATATGGGGCCGGCGCCCTACTCACTGAGCCACAGGTGCCACCCTGAAACATTTTAATTAATATTTTTGTGTATATCGATGAAGCTGAAATGGTTCCACATTAATTTCCATTTCTATGTTTTTCTGTGAGTCACTTCTTAGTTTTTGTAGGAGGTTTTAGTCTACTTTCCTATACTGGGTACGTCTTTTCCTCTATGACATGAGAGAACTTCTAATGGAGCAAGGATAGTTCTCCCAGTTCTTCTCTTTATATGTTGTAAACGTCTCCCCTGCCCTCAGGCTGCCTTTGCCTTCTTGAAGAACAGAATTCTAAATTTCATGCAGAAAATCCATCAGCTATTTCATTTATGACTTATTTTCACTTAATTTAGAAATCCTTTCTACATCATGAAATCTGATAGTCAACTATACTTTATTCTAACATTTTTAGGTTCTATATCATCTCTTTTATCAAAAACTAATTTTAGGATATAAAGTTACACTAAGGAACTGTAAATTGTAGTAAGAAAGCAGAAAGCTATCAATAGAATCTATCACCGTGAACATTTCTAAGTATCACAGTAATATTTTTAGGTAATTGATATTACCTGATAAAGAAAAGCTTTGATAATAATCTGCAAATTCTCTCTCATTTGACTGGATAGGTGTGGCATAGTTGGGTCACTTTCATTTTGACTTAGGGGAGACCAAAAAACTGAACTGTAAACTTGGATATATACTCCATTTTTCCCAGCCAGAAACTTTTTTTTACAGTCCTTAATGCTTAAAGGTACGATTTGGCTGGAGGATTATTGTGAAGTTTCTGGCTCTCGTTCATCTCACCCACAATCACACACATCCCAACTCTCTGTCTATCCCTGAATCACACTACTGCCCAGTCTCTTCCCCTGAATTCTTCCCTCCCCCCAAAACATGAGCTTTTAAGGGAATCTCCTTCTCACAGAAGCATATATACTAAAGCAAAAGGATAAGAAATAAAAGGTATAAATAAGTGGCTTAAAAAATCAGAAGCATGTCACATGTAGCAAATATAGCAAATGAAACCTTTCCATTAAAGACAGAATTGTGCCGACAAGCTGCAATTTATTGAGAACAGAAGAGCTGCCGAGTGATGCCTTTCAGAATTTCTGAATAACTTAAAATGTAATTCACAGAAATGCATTTTTTGAGAGAATAATCTAAACAAATATAAAACACATAACAAAACAAAGTTCCAGGCCATGCAGTCATTAAAACAAACAAACAACAACAACAACAAAACTGTATTTAGAGGAAAATGTCCAATGTCGTACAATGAAGAGCACACAGAGCAGTCAGCCAATCTGAATCTTCATGCATTGAGAAGCAGAATGGAAATCAGAGATGCAACTGTGGTCTGGACAATACTTACAAGTTAACAAGTTTACCTGACTTTTCTAAATTTCCAAGCAGCTAACAATTAAGAAAACAAGAGACATTCATTGATTTGCAAATGTTTACTACAAATAACAGCACAAAACACAGACAGAATCTATTATTGTGACCCACACGGTACAAACATTTACCCTTCAACCATCTGGAGGGAAACATGCAAGAGAATGCTGCTACGGACGAAGGAGCTGTGACATAAAACTGACAACCTGAAATACTATCGTTTTTTTTAAAGAGCCAAACTATAGGAAGAACTACAAAGCACACCAAGACCAATGTCAATTACTGCAACTATGGAGTTCGGAAATACGAATTGGATCGGTCAGCATTTTAGTTTAGACCTGTAAGTAATTTAACTGTTCAAGAGAAAGTAAATAAATTTTTGAAAGAAAAAAATTGAATCAGGAAAATGCAGATTTATCATACAGCAGCAAAGTTGGGAGCAGAGCTGACATGCACAGCACAGATTCTCTGCCACGGACAGTGCTGCCCAGCCAGTGTGACGCAAGGAGAGGTCAGGAGGCCCCCCGTGGTTTGGCTGCTCAGCCCAGGTGGTCAGAGGCTGGCACTCAGCCATTTCTGCTGGACACCAAACTGTGCTTCTTAGCAGAACTGGAGGCCTATGCTCAGCACACTTCCGACTCCAGGAGCTGTGTGCAAGAGTGAAGGTGTGCTAGAAAAGGCACTTCCTAAAACTCCAAACATTCTCCATCAGGCAGGGAAAGGAAAAGGCAGACTTTATTCCTGTATAAAACTCCAGATACCAGAAACCAATCATAACTTTGCATAAAATGGACAAGACGTGACAGGTCAAATACTTTGAAGCTAGAAATATTTTCACATCCTGAAAAGCTGTTCTAGCAAATTTAAGAGGACATACAGCACAACTAGGTTTACCCCTCTAATCGGAAACACTGAGTGTGTCATTCTTTTAAAGTGAAAAGAGGACTGATGCAGAAATGATAGTGAATATTCTAAGAAAATAAATTTCTAAAGTTCTTGTCTAGGACATGTTCCTGTGAAAGGAAGAATCAGAGAGGGACAGGGAAGCTGCAGATAGGTGGTGACACTTGCTGGGGAGATCAACGTGAAACCTTAACATGTTCTCAGCATTTGCCTCAGAAGTGGTCCTAAAATGTATTAATTTTCTAAAATGTCCAAACTAAAGATAATTTGACCTTTCCTTATCAAATGAATGTCTTGCCTTACCCCAGGGTCACACAGATGAAAAAGCTGGGCTGGCTCTGCTTTACCTGAGATGCTGGGTTTTTACTGGCCAGTCCAAGAGCAGGGGGTGGCTGGTGGCAGACTCATTTCTGGAGTCTGGTTCTAACAACTCACAACTATGAGAGCCCTAATCAGGAAAACTTGTCACTGGCCTCAGTCTCCCCATATGTAAAATGAGGAAATCATCAGGACTTCAAAAGTTGCTGTGACGATTCAATAAGCACAACAAATATTTGAAAGCACCTAGTACAGTGCCTGATGTAAGAAAGTAATGAGTCTTTTCTCCTTCTGTGGGAGTTATGTAAGTGTCCAATCTATAACCCACCTACAAGCGCTATTGGGCAAGAGTCAAATCAACATTCAGAGTATCAGCCCTGTATTTTATTGCTTAGAAACCAGAACCAATACGTTTTGATTTGCAGAATCTTAGTTGTGTCCCAGTTTAACTGAGCCTTAAATTTTTCATTAGACACCAGTGTGCATATTAAGGGTGAGGCAGAATATGGTCACGTTTATAATAAATATCCTCATGTGGCCGTTCAGGAATGCCAGCCACCCTACCCAGGGAGAAGACTGGGACCACTGTGGGAAGAACTCCAAGAAGATGAAAGGAAAGGGGAAGCGATTCAGGGTCAGATACCCCAGGAGTTGGCCCCAGGAAAGAACCTCTTGCGCTCTGGCTGGTTGGAGGGCAGCTTTGAAATCATTCCAAGATACATGTTAGAAAGGGTCAAAAGAGAAACACTGCGCCTGGCCAGTGATCGCACCACAAGGAAATACTGCACCTTTTCATGTGAGGACCCAGCAAAGGGGAAGGCTCCCCAACAGTTCACTTGATGAGGGGAGTGGGTGAAGGCAGCTTATACTTGGTTTTAAGTTGTATCACTAATTAAAAAAAAAAAAATCAAACCCGGTATTACTCTTCTTCAAGCAAGTTCTTTCAGTTCCCACAGAGAGCAAGCCTTCTTTTTAAACCTCACACTGGATACCTCCTTGTTTGACCTCCTGTGGGCTGCTTCTTCAGTGTCAACATTTCTACCTCCTTTGCCAGAATTCAAAGGCCTCCAAGTCCACACAACTACTCTCTACAGTGGATGATGACTGTCCCCTTTCTCCTGTCCCCACCCTCCAATCCCCTGCCCCCAAATCCTGGGAACCTGTCCTTAGCCTTCCCCTGTGTGTGTCCTTGTGAAAAGCTTATTCACTCTCATCCTGAACATGAACACCACCCAGTGTAAATCTTGGGCCACAAATACAGTTGCATACAGATCCATTTTTATAATTCTAATGGCTTTTAGGCACAGCTTAATTTCACATTAAATTCAACAATAAAATCCAAAGTCACCTATACTTCCTCTAACTCCTGAACTATCCATTTCTGTCAATGGTGTCACTATTTTCTTTTCTGTCATATCTAAAATTTCCACCCCTTTCTCCCATTTAAAATGCTATCAATTCACCTTTCCCAGCTCTCTTTAAGGTTACTGACGACCATTCTATAATTCCTCCAACCAGCTCTATACTCACAGAAGAGCGTTCACACCTTTAGAAAGGAACACATAAGTCTCTTTAAAGTATTTGACATTTCTGATCCCTTAATTGTTATTATCACTTTATAATTACTATAATATAATTTCTCTAAAAGCACGTACCTCTTTTGGTAAAGACGTTAATTTATTTCTGTCTGCATTCAAGTTGCTCAACTTCTTTAGTTTTCCAATGCTTTTAGGTAAGGTCTGTTAAAATAACAATTGCATTATTAATTTAACACATATTTTTTATGCGGCTCATAGTAAAACAGGTCTTTGCAAGGACTTAAAAGTTTATGATCTCAGCAAGACAAGTAAATAGTTCTGACTATGATATTTGCAATGCTCAATTGAGGAATGTAAAATTAAACATTTTAAATTGTTGAAATGATAATAATGTTTCAAAAAATTAAGTCAAAAGCAGAGGCCTAGGAAGAAGGAAACACACCTAGTGAAGAGGAAATAAATGCTCTTTAATTCAAGTAAGTGGGAATTTGCACCCTTAAGATTAATCCCTGGACTGTCTGTACCTTCAAGGACCACTCTGGGGCAGTGGCTGGGGTGGAGAACCAGTACCCTCCAGCACCCTGAGCAGGGGTAGTGCATGGCCAGGGGAAGGAGAGGGCTGAATGGAGCTGGAGGAAGGTGATCAGGCAGGCCAAGGGCACAGAACCCTACTGGAACCAACCAAGCCTACATTGGGGATCTTCAACACGCCAGTGGAAGCCAGGAGTGAGTAACATTCATATATTTGCTATGATTACTATTTGTAAGCTTAAACCCACAATCTAGGACAAGAAGGCTTGATAACTTGCACCACCTGCCAGAGGAAGGCTGCTTGAGCTAGCTGGGGAGACACACCCACCTCTGTGCCTAGATCCACCCCTGCTGTCTCTTTCTGCTCTTTCTCACCTATAGAGTGTTTCTTACACTACCTAGAGAGAAAAGAGAAAAGGGACGAACACAGTTCGGAAAGGAGAAGGAAAAGGAAAGTAATATTGAAAATAAAACAAAGTGAAGATGAACAAAAGAGAAAGGGAAGAAAGTAAACTGAAGAAAACAGAGTGGCTCCATAGGGACAAGGAGAAGCAGCAGCAGTGACCACCAAAGTGTGACAAAAGCAGAGGGGCAGCAGGAAAGAAGACCATGGGAGATCTGCTGCCACCCTGCCACTCCCCCTGGCTGGTGGTCACCACACTACCTCTGCCCTGGGTGGGGGAACCTGGCCCAAGGGAAGGACACCTGCAACCACTCTCACCCCAAAGTCCTGGGATGTGGTGAGCAGCAGCCTAATCAAAGCCTCTCAGACACCATCCTCCGGCTGCCCCACAAAGAGAACTGCCAAGTGCCAACTCCACCAAGGCCTTCCCTAGCCAACCTCCATCTCTTCCCCTTCTATCCTGATTCTTCCATTTGCTCGAAGAACCCTGGGAGGGACCAGAGGAATCTCTGAAGAATGTTCCCACTGGGGGGTCTCTGGACACATGGAAGATGTATCAATACCCCCAGCAATGGTGGCTCATTCCCCCATCTCACTAGGGACCTCAGCAAGGGTAGTTCAATCCCTATACTGGACACAAACTCTGACAGAGAAGCGCAAATGCCATTTTCTTTGCCTGAACAGGTTTGAAAACTATTAAGTCCCGTATTTCCTTGTAAGTCCCTTTTTGACATGTGACACGAGGAAATTTCTATTTAGTCCACACAAATACAAAGAAGTAGCATCTGTCCTAATGAGTCTTTAGGAGAACGTCAACCCAAACTCACCAGGAGCCGATTTTCTGTAAGAACTAACTCAGTGAGGCCGTCACAATCCCCGACTGCTTCAGGCAGCTGTGTGAGTCGGTTCTGATCCACCTTCAAGATGGACAGTTTCTTTAGTTTTCCTATAAAAGGGTTGATTTACACTCATTAGTTAAAATTGTTTTCCTAATCACTACCTGGTGTTTCCTAAGCTGCTGTTCTTCTTTATCTTAAACTGTTACTTATTTTTTTTCTCATCCTGATTTTAAAATTATAGAACTATATCTTTCTCATTTAGATCACTAAAGGTTAAGAATGAAAATAATTTGTTCAAAACATCAAAAACAGCAATTAGAAACAAATCATTTTAAGGCATAAAAATATATCAAAGCCAGAAATTTACAGAAAAAATAAACAGCTGGCTCTTGATGGATACTTTAGAACATAAGGCGTTGTGTGTATGTATGGAGGAGATTTTCATTTTACTCTAAGAATCATCCTTTCTAAAAACAATAAAGTGATAAAGTGTAGTTTGTTGAAACACCTCTGAGTGGAAATGACTCAGTGAAGAAGCCTGTAATTAAGTTCTTCCGTATATGCAGAATGAGGCAGCCATCTCTGAAAAGGCACCTGAAGGATTGCATCTTGGGGCAGGAGGACCTGACTGACCGGCGCTGCCCGCTACCCAGGGCGAGGAAGAGGAAGTCTGAAGGGCGGGAGGACCTGACTGACCAGTGCTGCCCGCTACCCAGGGCAGGGAAGAGTGAGTCCGAAGGGCAGGAGGTCCTGACTGACCGGCGCTGCCCGCTACCTAGGGCTAGGAAGAGGAAGTCTGAAGGGCAGGAGGTCCTGACTGACCGGCGCTGCCCGCTACCCAGGGTAGGGAAGAGTCTTACGGCAACCTTCCCAGGGTCCCTGCTGAAATCCTACATCATTCAGATCTTCACTTTCAACTACAAGTCAGGGGACTGAGCCCAGAGAGCAGATGACCTTCTTCATCTATTGAGAGTGGCTAAGATGATGACACTCAGAAAATCAGAGACTCATCCTAGATCCTAACAGAAAGGATGATCGTGCCCTGTGTGAAGCCCCGCACAGGACAAGAAAACTACTCAGTTCTTGGGCTCTTCACTAGGCGTAGTCAATCAGCTACTAACCTGTCCCCAGAGGGTTTCCACTTGCCCTGTCAGGAAGCACACCAGCTGTCTCCACAGGGCACACCAAATCCTACAATGAGCGCCGAGTGCCGAGACACGTCACCCCGAGGCGGGGTCTCCTTAGCAATACTCCTGCCACGTAGTCCCACAGTCTCCCCGGGAACCCTTCTAGCAATAGGGGGCTCATTTCTTCACTAAGCAGCTCAGACTCATCTGTTAGAGACATCTTTGTGTTTTGAAGCTTTTTCTTAAACTAAATTGAGCTTCGCAGTCCTTTCATTTTGCCCATTTGAACCAGAAGTTGTAATACATCTACTCCTTCTGCAGACAGTCCCTCAAAGGCTTGAAGCCAGCCATCTCTTGCCTGCTACCACTCCCTACTCCAACCAACAAAACATGCCCGGTTTCCACAACTCCCGCGGTTGCCACAACTGTTTCCCAGTGAGCATCTCCACATAGAGTCGAAATTCCCACCATTTTCCACTGGCTTTAACCAAAATTCAGTGTCTGTATTCCTACTGAGTTCCCATTCTCATCTTGACCAAATACCAAACAGAAAGTGACCCTGTATCTTACAGGTTCTCCAACTTCTAAAAAACTTTCAAAAACTCCCTCTGATTTTTTGAACAAAAGTTAAAGACTGCAATCCTCTGACAACTCTATGGCTAAACATAGTTTCTTTACAACTTCTAAGTTGGCTTTGCTGTGGTGGAGCTACTAGTTTGTGTCTGTTTATAATTCCTCTGTGTTAATTTTTCACACTGGACTGAATTCCTTTATAGTAAAGGAAATTTCCAGACTGATTTTTTTTTTTAAGCAAATAGCACAGAATGGCTAACAGATTTCTCATTGTTCTCAATGTACTAGAAAAGACTCAACTCAGTCTCACCACTTTTCTTTGACAGCAGCTTCCCCTAGGTCAAGTAATAAGGTCAATGTAATTTTCTCATAAACAATTTAGGATGCCAAATTAGAAATTTCTTCACAATTGTTCATATGCCTTAAACACAGTTTATTATTTGGGCTAATCCCTCCTGAAATCCTGAGACAAGATATGAAGTGGAAATGACTCGACGCTTAAGAGTAACAGTACCTATAACTGATACCAAACCAGGATAATAGAACCCTTGCACGTAGAGAAACTTAAGTGATATTAAATATTCTTTGCTCTTCTTCTTTAAAAATAAACAATGATGAGAAAGGATCACAGCTCCAGCTCCTGAGAGTGGTGACCAGAGGGTGCTCCAAATGCTCAAGCCAACAGCAGGCAGTACCGTTAGTTGTGACTTATCTCTTTTCAAGGCTTACCAATGCCATCCGGAATCATTTCCAATAAGTTCTGGGAAATGACTAAATCTGTTAAAGAGGTCAGGCCACTGATTTCTTCAGGAAGTCTTTCCAACCTGTTTTCAGAGACATCTAAACACAGCAGGTTCTTCAGATTTCCTATTTCCTGTAACAATGACAAAGAAAAAGATACTGATGCTTATACCTGTCATAATTCAAAGGAATTTGTCACAGTGATTTTTCATAATCAAATCTCAAAGTAGTCCAAAGAAGGAATCTGTGGCATATCTCCAAGTGTGAAGGCAGGAGCAAATTCCTAGACCCCCTTTCCAATGAAAACAGGAAGCTGTATGACTCACGCGCAGAGTGGGAGGGATGCTCAGCCCTCCATCTTCATTCAGACAGGCAAGAAATCATTCTCACTTAATACATGAAGACACTGGAGACCACATCACTGCAAAGTCACACAATTACATAAAAAAGAAAAAGCAGGCTAGAATCCCATTCTCCAAGTTTGGAACCAATCACTACTAAGCAGCTTACACTGCAGGGGGACCCTGGGATTTTCTCTGGTAAGAAACCACCTACTTTAGATTTCCTTCCATGACACATAGTACCCGTTACCGTGAACATCAACGCAATTATTCCCCAGCAAAACTGAAGCATAGAGACCAGTGCTTTTCAACCTTTTTTATCTCACGGCACACTTGAACCTATAGTTAAGCATCCGTGGCGTACTTAAATTATGTTGATCCAAAGAAAAGAGTAAAAAAAAGAATATACTTACTGTGCTTTGAACTTCTTTTGAAAATAATTTAATTAATGATCTTTAAAAATTTTCATGCCACACACCTAAGATTCTCCTACGGGACACCAGTGTGAGTCAGCACCAGCACACTGGTTGAAAATCACTGATACAGACCCATCAGTATCTTTAACATCAACAGAAAACAGAAGAATATTCCTTTCAATGAAAATAGTCTATGCTGCATTGGGAAAAATTCTTCACTGAGTCTAACATTGTATTCAAGTGCTATCTTAACTTACATCCCCAAATGCATTCTTTCTCTTTTATAACTGTTTCAATTTTTTCCATTCAAACATCCCTATATTAAATTCCTACTCTTATTACCCTCTTACCTTGATTGTTAGCTCTGCATTTTGGACTTCAGTCTTAACTCCCCTCATTACTGAGTCCATTCTACGAACAGTGCTTCATAGAAGCAAAAACATCTAGTGGCTCCCTGGTGTCTATGTAAGTACAAATTGATCAATCTATATTCACTTTTGTCTGATCTAATCTCTCCAGTTTATCTCTTATCTGACATATGCCTACGACCCCACCCTGTACTATGGGAAACCAGACAATATTTCTACTACTTTCAGGCCACACCCCTGATATTGTTCCACTTTTCATTAATTCCTTCTACTTTCAGGCCACACTCCTGACATTGTTCCACTTTTCATTAATTCCTTCTAAAGGAATTCCTTTGTATCCCTTTCTCTCTATCATCGGTGAAGACAAGAAAATCATTCTAACTGAGACTTTTGGTATGTTCAGTGCTGGTTTAATATTAGTTTATACTATAGGAACCAAACGAGATTTTTAAATAACCATTTACAATACAATCATTAGAGCTCTGTGTTTAGGATATCACATTTTGGATACTGCCATTTACACAAATCTGTACATATATATTCTTTCCCCTTCATGTCCCATAGCTGGTGTTTTATTACTCTCCTGATAATTTAATGGTATTTTCCTCTATCCTTTGACTCTTAAAGTAATTAGCATTCTCTCAACAGGATTTCTCACATATTTCCTAGAGATACCTTAGTATTCATCAAATAATATCCCACTACAATTGCTGATCTGTCTCCTTTTTCTAACTTCAGTCAAGATCTCAGCACTTAAATTAGTTCCTTAGTTCTGTTAAGTCGTTAAGTGACATCTTGGTAACTTCAGTGGTAAGTGCAACAATTAATTAAAAACTTTACTTTTAGTCATTATAAAATATACTGACTATAAACAGTAGCTGTAAGATACAGCAAAGAATAAAATTTAACAGTAGGGGGGAGAGCAAACTAAAAGGAGGAAATGCTCCCCCACTGGGGGGGGTGGTATTTGTTCAGGTTTCTCAGTTTCTCTCAGAATGTGGGCCAGTTTGTTAGGACTCCACGAGGTAACTGTACTCAGAAGTCTACACAAGGCTCTGCTTCATTTGCAACATGGCTCTCATACTCAGTAACAGTAGGAAAAGTCTGAACACCATGTCACACCAGCTAAGCCATAAGCAGTATTTGGAAAAAACGTGAAATGAAACCATTTAACGTTGCTTTTACGTCAACTATTACAAGGCAAACTATGGTCAAAATTATCCCAAAGCACTTGGCACATCAGAACGAGTAGAAAAATTGCAGAGTGTCAGAAATGTATACCATCAGAATCGCAGGTTTTAGTAATCTGCAAATCTGCTGGGCTTGATGTAACATAAATGGGTAGCAAGAATGAAGTAAAACACAGACTTCACAAACTAGAGGATACATTTACTATCTTTAGAAATGGTGGGTTGAGGTTTTCTATGGCAATGTAGAACGATGAATGCTCAAGGTTTTTCCAAATGTGCTTTTTTCAATCAGTGTTTTTGGTTTTCAAGAAAACCTTATGTGCAGGCAAGAAAAACATGTGCTTTGTTGTTTTTGTTCTGTGTTTTGTGAAATAACCACTTACCTGAGGTAATTCTGACAGTTGATTTCCATCCAACCAGAGATCCTTTAGATGGAAGAGAGCTCCGATTGATTCTGGCTAAAACAAAAAATTAATGTTATGGTAACAACGATCCAATTTTCAGTCTTTCATTAAGAAAAGAATCCTAATTCATAAGTTAATAATTGTGTTACCACAGCAAATATTTGCTGGTACTTGTCTAATATCATGGTCCCTTCCTAAAAGTACCCCCAACTTTCCCCCAGAATGCCAGCTGTTCCCACCTACGCTACCAACTCTAGTTTGACCTCCCACCCTGGACTCACAATTGTCAAACTGTGATACTGAAGCACGTTCTCTAATGTTCCCAAGCCATATTTGTGGAAATACTGGCTTCGTGATCATCCCTACAGAACTCCCCGAAGTATTTTGTGATCACTAACTAAGGGCAAAGTTAAATTCAAACCTCTCTTTGATACAGACTTACCAAATTATATATTTCATTATTTCCCAAATCAAGTTCTTCTAATCTCCGTAGCTGGGTAAGTGAGCTATTTTAAAAAAAAAAAAAAAAAAGCACTTAGAGAGTACTTAGAAATGCAGAGCAGTATAGTATTCCTCACTTGGACTAGTTTCCAAAAACAAGATCCATTTGGATTTTTAAGGTAGAAAATACTAAAGGAAGAATTATTAAGAGGAGGTTGACATCTCCCAAACTTTCCAGAGAACACAGACTCTTTTTTGACATAATATCATAGTCCTTTTTTTAATATTTCAATTCATTCTGTACAAAGTGTCCTCTTATTTGCCCCCAGAGACTCACTCAGGAAGATATGTAAGAAGATTCTCTCTCAGTTCCAGTGAAGCCAGGTTATAAAGACTAGAAATGAACAGAAGGAAAAAAAAAGCGTAAGGCAAATTCCTGAGATTCTTCCTGCTCCTCTCCCCCATACACACTCAACAAGTAGCAACACTTAATAAAAAACCCTGTGCACCACTTCCCGGGGTAAAAATACCTACCACCACCACCTCCCGCCCCCATAGAAACAACAGAATCTCTACCTTCTAAAATGTAATCTTAAAATATTAATAAAACACCGTGTCATGACTACAAGGCACCCTTGCTCAAATACCTGGTACATGTGCTATGTGGAAATAACTCACCAGCCATTGAAAGACAACCACTCCCAGGACCAAGATAGAAGCCAAATATGTGCTTCTAGATTTTAGAATGTCAAAAATGTGCTGTTACCATAAAAACAGTAATGCCTTTAATCTCACAGAGCTCAGAGCTCTTTTTCCAAACTTCAGCCAGAAATCATTCCTATTTTAAAGCAGTGAACATCTCAGTCCAGAGAGCCCAATTGGTCTTTTAAGATCATAAATTCATACAGCAAGTGGTGGCAGTGGTAGGGAAATCACTTCCATTTAAATGCATTAACGGTGATGTAACAAGCACTTTGCACAGTACCTGGAACACAAGACTGATTTAATAAATGGGAGCTATAATAATGTTGTCTTTAGTTCCATTCAATCACAGAATGACGCCCTTTTCAGCAGATTCTCCTGCCTCTGGGGTGTAATCAAGTCTGTTAGGAGCACAGTGCAGTGAGACAGATGCTCTCCCCAGACACTGATTATTTGGGTCAACTCTTGAGAGACAGCGTCAATTCCACGTCACAACAAACTGTCACACGTGTAAATTCTGTCAGCACCGGCACAACACATTGGTTCAGAAAAACCCCAGCAGGTACTGCACTAAACTCTACACCAAGAGAAAACTCACGTTTCACTGATATCACCACAGTCACATCCAAATTTGGAGGAATTTTATTTCTGAACACACACAGTACACAGGAGTCAGACACAGGAGTCATTACCCAACACCCTAATCTGCCGTAATCCTCTCTTCTCTGTCCTTACAGCAGAAAGCCGGAATCATGTGTACCATGAAAGCTGGTTTCATAACATTGGAAAATATAAATTTAAGTGAACAGTATATATACGTGCTTAAAACGTGTTTGCCAGAAAATCTATTTTAACCGTACTACGAAGTGTACAAATTCTGTATCTCCTTGTCCAATTTTGCAAACTGAATAACAGTTTTCATATTTAAAGCAAAAGCAAACAAATAATTTTTCTTTTCTGAAAAGAAAATCCTCGCTAGTAAGTAATCACAAATTTAATGACAATATTCTTCACATAAAATCTAACTTAGGTGGGTAGTTGCAGTCACCTAGTTCTACTGTCTCTTGACAGAGTTTATGTAGAAGAAATAGCGAGGGTGGGAAGGAGGCTGGAAGGACACCGCCTAGTCCCTACTTCCCAAGGCAACCTGTAGCTAATGGTGAGAAGCAACACTTGAAAAAGGAGAAGTTTAAGACCAAGGGGCTTTGTTTTCTGTTTTAAATGTTCGCTAACCCCTGACTAGTTTTACAGGAGAGGTGGTAATCCTTTGGCTTTTTTCACATTTAAATTTTCAAAATCAATGGTAGGACTGTCATTTTATCTATTCTAATTCATTACTTTCCATACCTACTTTGACAAAATAAGACATTGCTAATAAAAGAAGAGAAAAGTCTTTGCTTCAAAAATTTTATTTGTCATGTACCTTAAAAGTATCCTAGCCTGGGATGCTAGACTCTGTCTTTAAAATAAGTAAATAAAAAGGCAGTTCCTCGCAGGGCTCTTTGCTGAGTGCTGGGCCAGGTTCCCACAGCCTGGTCTGGGCATCTCCTGCCTGAAGCATAGACAGAGCCGCAGGGGAGAAACCCGCTGCCAAGGTAGGACTGTGCAGGGCTCCTTCCGCTGGTCACCACCCAGCACACTGCTGCTACTACCAGGACTCGCTTAGGAGAGCAGTGATGCTTTGTGAGAGGTCCGCTAGTCAGAAAAAGGCAAAGTCACAACGCAGACCTGGCTGAAGGTCAAGCCTCCTGTCCTCACCTGGCAGGGAGGCGCCCCCACCTCCCCACCCCACTCTTCATACTATGGAACTCTCCAGTTTAAATGTTAAAAACATCTCTCAATTTTAGGTACAGATGTAAGTCCCACCTCTTAAACACTAGGATTTTTTGCTGTTTTATGTTATTTTAAGAATATGATACACATTTACATTCTGTCTTAAGGGCAAAGACAGGTCTGTTGGGTAACAGACAAGTCGCTTACTTTCTGAACCAGTATGTTGTGCCACAGTGGACGTAACTTGTGTGTGTGTGTGAGGGTCTCTCGTGCTGCAGAATTGCCACTACCTGACCCAAGGCATGGGTCACTATAAGCAAACAATGCTGAAACAGAAATACTGCTAACAGGCCTACAGATTTATGGCACAGTTCCCACCCCCATCATGCTAGATGTAATACCTTATTAAGTAAAAAGGTTCTGACTACAAAATTTGCTGTTTCTGTTGTTTGGGGGAATAGTAAAAATGTGGGCACATCAACAACAAAAAAGTGTCATATTTTGTTATCTTTCAAAACTACAAATTAACTTAAAATATAGGTTGAGCATCCCTTATCTGAATGGTTGGGGACTAGAAGCGTTTGGGATTTTGGATATTTTCAGATTTGGGAATATTTGCAATATGCAGAACTCCATGGTTGACCATCTCCCTAAGCTGACCTAATTCTCACAGATCAGACATGCCCACACATATGTGGTCCAGTTCCTTATGTTGACCAGTTTGTTACAATCCCCTCGGGTCAATTCACAGAGGATTTACTGTCCTTAATCTGAAATCCAAAATGCTCCGATAAGCTTTTCCCCTGAATGACATGCTGGCACACAAAAAGGTTTGGATTTGGGAGTATTAAGAATTTCAGAATTTTGCATTTGGGATGCTCAACCTGTATATAAAAGAATAGCCTTTCTCATTTTAAACTATTTAAAAAGAAGAAGCTTGGTAGACATAATCAGACTCCAGGGGCCATTGATGAAAGCCACTCTAAAAAGAACGCGCAGTTGGGGAAGCCCGAGACCCAGGCCAGAATCCTGGCGTGCTCCTCCTAACGAGCTGGGATTGCTTGGCTGAGACACTTGACTATAGGATTTCAATTTTTCCTAAAAAAAAAAAAAAAAAGCACAATCATATCTACCATGGTAATTGGGACATAATATATTTTCCTTGTAAGTTAACAGAGCCAGTTTTCTGTCTTTGTCCCTAAGTGCGGTGGGTGCCTCCCAATGTGTGTGCCTTGAGTCTGGGTGCTCAGAAAGGTCACTACAAGATGCTGTTGGTCACAGTAGTCGTCCCCACTGTTGAAAACCTCCTCTGAGGACAGGCTCTACAACAGACACTGGCCAGTTTCAACTTACCACACATTGTCTAGAATCGGTGCCCCACGGAACAAGGAGGAATGGAAAGCAAAGAAATGGCTTGGACGGTAGACTCTTAACTCCCACGCGAGCCCAAACCTCTGAGTACCATTTGGACCAGTCATTCTCAGTTTAGAGTATCATGAACTTTGTAGGATGAAACCACGGTGTGATTCTCATCAGTAGCTTGCCTTGGATAGTCCTAGACCAAAATGCAGAACCCACCAGCTCATCTAGACGGTGGTTCTCCAGATTGTAAGTAACAGCAGACATAAAACAGAAGCTGCTTACATGCAGAATCAGATTAGAGACAATGACATAAAGGTGAATGAATGAATGGCCTCACTTCCTCACCTCTGAGAATATTGCTTCTTTAATCAAGACTTCAGACAGTGCCTTTCCCATCAAGGCAACCCATTCAATTCAATTATCTTTGCATCCCTTACAGCACCTAACAAAGAACACTCTACTGAGAAGAGTTGGGGAGGAGATCTGAACCTAATTCTGTGTCCTTCAGAACCCAAGCACTTAGTTACTAGAAAGACAAGGAGACTTGAACTCCACATGCTTTTATCTGTTACTTCAGTTTAAAAAGGGTATTATACAGACCCAAGAAATGATCAGGTCTCTCTAATACGTTTAGAAATGTGGCAAAAAATTAAACACTTGAGATGCAATATGAGAATTACTAGTCTTTAATGGTCCTACTAATAATAATGACATTAGCAACTAACTTTATGGCAGAAGTTTTACTGTACTTCATCTGAAATCCAAAATGTTCCAATAAGTATTTCCTTTGAGTGGTAAGCTGGCACTCAAAAAGTTTTGGATTTTTTAGTAGTTTGGACTTCAAAATTTTGCATTCATAATGCTCAACCTGTATATAAAAGAATAGTCTTTCTTTACAAGAATTGACTTTAAGGATGGGAAAACCAAGACACAGAGAGGGAGCTTGAACAAAGTCTTATAAAATTGGTAAGTGGAAAGCCAGAATTGACTAGGGAATCTGCTTTCTTAACCATTACATTCCACTGTTTCTAACCCTTTAATTTGGTAAAGTCAATTTTGTGAATAGGCAATAACTTTATGTCTACTATTTGAAACAAATATTCAGTAAAGTTTTCCTCTCACCTTTATCCCATCAATCCAGCTTCCCACCATCAAAACCATTCTCATGAGAAATCAACTTATTAAAAAATTTCTTAAGTATTCATCTAGGGCTTTCTTTCATGCAAGGACAAGGAAGTATAAATATACTAGTCTTTTTTTTTATTAGAAAGGTAGCATCCCACATCTATTTGCTTTCCTTACTTAACAGATTTGTGTCTCATTTCTCATTTGTACATACCAATTTTTTTGGTGTTTTTTTTTTTCCAGTTTATGGCCGGGGCCGGGTTTGAACCAGCCACCTCTGGTATATGGGGCCGGCCCCCTACTCCTTTGAGCCACAGGCGCCTCCCCATACCAGTATTTTTTTTTTTAACAATTGCACAGTATCTCATTGTCTGTATGCAAGTGTACTCTAAGTCTTTAAATTAAAACACTATTAACTCATTTCACCCTTCAACTGTAATTTCTGACAAATTAAGTTCCATGCAATACTGCTGGAATAACCTCCTCTTCCTCCTCTATATAAAAAACATGATTTTCTATTTTCCCTGTCAACTCCTACCATTTCTACAACCAAACGGGGAGGGGAGCAAGCCCAAATAGGCTCCTGCAGGAACTGAGTGCAGGCAACATTTCTTCTCAGTGCACTAACACTTAATGCTTTACATGGTCCACGATTGCAGGGACAAGAGTTATATCTTTTTAAGTCAGAACGTAGGCCAACTGTATTTTTAGGATTCTATTTGAGGGATTAGATGAGTGGTTACTTTTAGGAATTTGCATCTGTTCTCTGCTGTGTTTAAAACCCTTTTAATCCACTTGGATTTTTTTTTCCAAACTCATTAAGAGAATGAAGAGTAAAATAAATTAAGCCAGACCAAGCAAACAAATGGCAGTACACAGTAAAACCATGAAAATACAAAATCTGCAAGCATTCATGGCAACAATATTTGATTAGGGAAAACAACATTGATGGTGGGAAGAGGGAGTTGCTTACACATTTCATAACAGTTCTGCTCATTTCAACATCAAATTTGTACATAAGGAATCTTTGGTTACAATTTCTTTATGGTGCATGCTCTGGAAATCTTTTGAAATGAATCTTAATTTTTGTTTTTAAAATAATATTTTGTACTGATTCCAAGGCCTCAAAAAAAAAAAAAAAACACAAAAAGAAAGGCAGAAAAGGCAGAAAGAGCATTAAATATAGAAACAGCTTTCAAAAAAGATATATTCCTCTTGGACAGTACACACTCCTAATGTGATATAGCTAAGCAGCCCAACACCAGGCCTGGTGACCGAGGCCACATGGCTCATTGAGTTCAAGCTCACTCAAATTAAGGTCGCCATTCCCAAGGGCAGCAGACACAAACCCAGACCCACACGCTCTAGTTCAATCTGCCAGAGAACCTAGGGGCCACTCACTTGCTCTCCTTCCATCAGCAAACTGTCATAACTCAATGTTTATTGAGAATAACCATTTAGTGACTGATAACTGTTTTAGGCCCTGAACTAATTCATGACAAATATCCCTTCCTCTCTAAGAATGTTATTTTTTCAGGAGGAAAGTGAAACAGGAGGTGAAGATGTGAAGTGTTTAGGTCATTTCTTTTCTGAGGGTACCTGTGTCTTTAATGGTAGAGTATGGAATCTCATGGAGAGAGTTACCCAAAGTAAAGACAAAGCAGCGTGTTCTCAGAAGAAATGCAGAACCTGCGGCCAAGGTCATGTGTGGCCTCCTGGATCCTTGAGTATGGGCTTTTTGACTGAATTCAATTTCACAGAACAAATCCTCTTAATAAATAGATTTGTTTGTGAAGTTTTGATTCAGTTGAGGGGCCGCGCGCAGGGACCTCACAGCCCACCCCAGTCTGTCTCCCAGCATCATCCTTCAGCAGGACCAGGCTTCAAGTCTGCCAAAAGTCCACTTTCCTTTTCACTAAGAAATAATTCACAAACTATAAAAACCTGCCCTTTTAAAGTACATAACTCAGTGGTTTTCAGTATATTTACTTACAAGGTGTACACATATATAAAAATTACCACTATCTAATTCCAGAAAATTTTCATCATCCAGAAAGAAAGTTCATGCCCATTAGAAGTGATTCCTTATGCTCTCCCTCCAATTCCCAGCCCCTGATACTAGACATTTGATATAAATGGAATCATACAATCCATATGTGACCATTTGCGTCAGGCTTCTTTCACTCAGCATGTTTTCAAGGTTCCTCCATGTAACATACAGCAGTACTTTATTCATTTTGATGAATAATATTTCATTGTTATGGACATATGACATCCATTCAGCCATTGATGAAAATTCAAATTGTCCCTACCTTTTGACTATTGTGAAAAATGCTGCTATAAATGCTCGTGTGTGAGGTTCTATGCGGATATGTGTTTCCAATTCTTTTGCATATACATAAGAAGGGGACTGCTAGGTCACATGGTAACTATGTTCAGGTTTGTTGAGGGAAAACCTACACAAACTGTTTTACAAATAAGTTGCACCATTTTACATTCCCAACAACATATGAGGGTTTCAATTTCTCTACATTCCTGACACCTGTTATCATTCACCTTTTTTATTCTAATCATCCTGTATGTGAAGTGGTGTCTGTTGTGGTCCTATCTTGCCCTTCCCTGATCACTGACGATGCTGAGCATCGTGTCATATTCTTTTTTTTTGCAGTTTTTGGCCGGGGCTGCGTTTGAACCTGCCACTTCCAGCATATGGGACCGGCACCCTACTCCTTTGAACCACAGGCGCCGCCCCCTTGAGCATCATTTCATATTCTTATTGGCCATCTGAATACCTTCTTTAGAGAAATGTGTATTCAAATCCTTTGCCCATTTTTGAACTGTCTTTTTATTACTGAGATGTAAAGAATATTAAATATATTCTAATTACCGACCTTCATCAGATACATAATTTGAAAATATTTTTCCTACAGTGTGGGTTTTCTTTTACTTTCTCCAGTGTCCTTTGGTACACACGAGTTTTTAATTTTGATAAAGTCCAATTTTTTCTTTTGTTGCATAGACTTTTGGTGTCATATCTAAAAAAAATTCCTTAGTCCGATGTCACAAAGACTTACCTCTGTTTTCTTATAAGAGTTTTATAGTTTTAGTTCTCCTATTTAGATCCTGGATGGATTTTGAGTTAATCTTTGTGTGTAGTGTGAGGTAAGGGTATCACTTCATTCTTTTGCATGTGGATATTCAGTTTTCCCAACAGCATTTGTTGAAAAGACTATTATTTCCCCCATTGAATTGTTTTAACACCTCTGTCAAAATCAATTAACTATGAATATAAGGATTTATTTGTGGATTTTGAGCTCTATTCTATTAATCCATCGTCTATCCCTATGCTAGTACCGCACAGTCTTGATTTCTGCAGCACTGTAAAGTTCTGAAGTCAACAAGCGTGAGTCCTCCAACTTTGCTCTTAAGATTGTTTTGGCTATTCTGAGTCTCCTTCCACATGAATTTTTAGATTAATCTGTCAACTCCTGCAAAAAAGCCAGCGAAGATTATGATGGGGATTAAGATGGGCTTGTACATCAATATGAGCAGAATAGCTCTCTTAAGTCTTCCCACCCATGCACACACAATGAATGTCTCTCCATTTATTTAGGTCTTTTTAAATGTCTCTCAAGGATGTTTTCTAGCCTGCAGTGTGCATATTTTCTATTTCTTATGTTAAATTCATCCTAAGTATTTTACTCTTTTGACATGCGTAAACGTAGTTGTTTAATGCTGGTGTACAGAAATACGGCTGGTTTTTGTAGATCAAACCTGTATCCTGCAATCTTGCTGAATTCATTTAGTAGATCTAATAGTATTTTTGGTGGATTCTTAGGATATTCTACATAAAAAGATGTCATCCGAAGAGTAACTCACTTTTAAAAAATAAATGCAGTGTGTGCCTTACTTGAGTAGAAATTGATACAACTAGTCTGAAAAAAAAAAAAAACATTTTCAGTATTGAAATGCTGTTTTGAATGACAAATTCATTTGCACATTGTACCAATATTTGAAACTTTCTTGATGCAAAATTATCCTTCCTGATTTTATTAGTGGAAGCTTCCAAGTGTTTTTAGTGATAGTAAAGTAAAAAGCCATTGTTCACTACACAGTTTTCAAGGGCATATCTGAAAAATCAAAGTTCTTATTCAGATAGTTTTCTCAAAGTCTGCCTAGGTCCTGGAACTGTAAGACACCACTGCACGCCCCCTCCTCTTTCACTGCTGCCCTGCTAACTGGCATCTTTAGTGATATATAAAGTCGTTTACTTTATTTTACCCCAACTTTTTCTAAAGCAGATTTAAAAATTACTAGCATGCTAAAAGGTTCAAGAAACAGAAAGCTAGAGGCCATGCAAGGGAGGAAGAAACTAATGTGCTCGTTGTGAGAAGCATGTAGTAAAGAAAACGGAGCACCTTCAAAGAAGAAACTGAGTCCAAATGTCAGCTCTGCCACTGGCCAGAGACACACCTGGGCAGACCACTTACTTCCACTCTTTGGGGGAAGCCAATGAGGCTCAGAACAGTTGATGTTGCCTTATGAATAAGGGTGTTGTGATGAGACAGTGTAGGCGCCCCACAGAGTCCGTACCCCACTGCACCAGCCAGCCGCACAGGCCTTAGTTCCCTTCACCACACAGAAAGACACGGCAGCTCTCACTGATCAGGAGAAGGAGCTCTGAGCTTTCTGGCAGCAAAGGCAGAAAAGTAAATGTGACAAATGTCAGTCTTATTAAAAAGGAAGAAATTAACCAGTTCTTTTTTGGCAAGGTTATTTTTTTCTCTTCCTAGCAGTTCCTTCTATTAAAGAAATTAGCAAAAGACAATAATTCTTCACTAGAAGGTTTTAGAGGAACAGAAACAGTGTTTTTCATCGTCATTTCTTTATAAGAACTTCTTATAGAAACTACCCAGCACTAGATCAAAAAAGTTAACCGTGCAGGACAGGCATAGTTCTGTCCTAGCACAGAACTTAGAAAACTCGACCTGGACTAGCCACAACGTCATGATGGAAGCAAGTGAAATGGCGGCACCAATACTGAGCACCTTGTCACATGTATTTGTTTAGCATGTTAGAACAATGCCAAGTAGGTACAACACAAAGAGATCTGGACTCTGGAGACCTCTACTGCCTAAGAGTACAAGGTGATCCAGTTACACACACACACACACCCTGATAAACACCGAACCAGACTTCTGTGTAAAGAAAAAGGAACAAAGTGCTTATTACATGGGGAGTAAAAGGTAGGTCAGGGAACCTGTGTGTCTGGGACCTACGTCACTTCTTCCAATCTTTGGGGAAAGCATGATGAAAGAGGCAGAAATTCAATTATTAAAAGAATAAAAACTTCAGCCAGTTTGGAAAGAAAGGCATATAAAAAGTTTTAATGTTCATCTGAACTGAAGTAAGTGGTGTGGAAAATGAGTGAATAAACATAAATAACTATCAAAAATCTGTAAACTTTAGAATCATCATACAAATGCTCGACAACAAACAATGCACTCCATGGGCCCCATTTATTTGTTACCGTTTTGAACTGCACACTGGTAGGAGGTGCCCCTGACAATTTTCATTTTATAAACATTTATTCCTTTATTTAACCCATCACCCCATGGCTGCTGCCCCTCAATGACCAAAAATTAGGTACATAATTGTCTTACTTGTACTAATTTATCTCTCACAAACTGTCTAGCTCACATTTATTTCAATGTTTAATATTAGTGTTTGGAGTCTTTATTTAGAAGTTTAATAACGTTTTGTGACTGTAGTGATTTAACTCTTGTTTATATCAATTAGCCTATATTAAAATCGGTTTCATTATATGCCATTTCACTTACAGTTGCTGTTTCCAAGAACCTATTGATATTACACAAGAACTTACTGTAAATAATTGGGAAAACTTAGGAATGAAATAAAAATATTTAGTCTTTCAATTTATACATATATTTTTTTTCAGACAACTACTAGGTTGTTAGAGCATAAATACTTACTAATATTTGGACCTAACTATTTAATGAATGAACTATTAGCTATTCCTGGGAACACTAAAAAAAGTTACTGACTCCTAAGGGACCTGGAACCAACTGTCCTACAGCAAAGGCAGGGTAGAGAAGTGGAAAAACACAGGAGTGGGACTGTATTTCAGTTCCAGCTCTGCCATTAACTCCAAAAACTTCAAATTAACTGATCTCGGGCAAATCAAATACATGATGGGAGAGATGCTTGCAGGTGCACCCAACTTAAAGGCACAGCGAGTCTGCTCATTCTAGAAAAAGGCTTGGCCCTCCACTCCCTGTGAGGGCACTTCTGCCTACCCTGAGGTGGCCCAAATCCTTGAGAAATCCAAGACTTTCCCAGCTAATGCCAAGTACTGTACGAGGTGTCACAAAGAAGAGAAACAGAAGCCTTGTCTTCGCTGATGCTCAAGCCGGATACAGCACAAGTGAAGTAAAAGTGCATGGAATCTACAGTAGAATACTATGGTTTCCTCTGCAACTGACACCGAAAGCCAAGGTGCACCGGGGCTTCCTGTCTCCTGCCCCTCCAGAGAATTCAGGGCCCCACTCTTAATCAGCAAGTCTACTGGCATTAGGTTAATGCATCATTGTGCTACCCATGGAAAGACACCAACTTTCTGGCTGACACAGGGTCAACCAGGTGTCTTCTGCCTTCGCAGGAGGAAAAGGAAGAAAAAAAGCTGTCAAAAACTCTTACAGGCTCCTGGAAAGAGAACTTTCACAGAACAGACCGTCAGATTACACTCAACCCCTTACTATGGATGGCAAAGAGCAAGTTTCTGTTTTTGTCCTGGAACTCAGGCAGGACAGGTAAACACAGAGACCATCAATTCCAGTGCTAGAGCACACTGGGCCACCAAGTTAGGTGAGCCAGGTCGGGCTTTCATTTTAAGCTGTTTATCGTGAGCTACTCGATCCATCAGTCTGATCCACTGTACATCCTAAAGCAGTAAAAAGGGTTTGCTAAGATCATTCATTTCATTCGTCTGTGGAATGTACGACAGAACGTTTGCTCACTAGCACACATTTTCATCAGAGGATTCTACTCGCTGCTGTGGCTGGGTCTTCCTTGACCTCTAAGCCAGCAACGTGGAAATGTGCCCACATTGTTCCAATTCCACTCCTTCTCTCCAGACACACCCTTCTCACCCCACGCTCTCAGGTTGACAGCTCACACACACTGTCAGGCGTAGATGCTTGTTAGGGACACATTAAGTTTCCAGTAGGGCCTGAAAACTTGTTGGCTCTCCCTCCGTAGCATGAGGCAAATTACCGAGGGGCAGTTTCTCTAGTTTTTACTAGCCTCCTACGTGACACATGCTACTTTGCTTAAATTAACTACTTTGTAATCCATCCGTTTAAAAAGAGCGTCTAAACTATTAAGCTTTTTACTAGTAATAAGTAACAGTACCCATTTTAACCATTAAAAATTTAGGAGCAATTAGATGCAAATACACAGCTGGCTATGATCTTTCTTGAAGGCAACTGAAGAATGAGTAAATGGCTTTCAAAGTAGAGGCAGGCTGTAAAAAGAAAGGAGGGTGGGGTTGGTGGCATAAACACCCTGTTACTTTGATATGTACACAAACTTCACATAAAAACTTACTTGCCAATGTTTTCAGGCAGAGACTGCAGTGAGATGTCATTTACAGAAAGACATGTTAAATTCTGTAACTCGGGAAAGCTTTCTGGTAACCTAAAAGAAAAAATGTTGTAAATCAAAAAAGAAAGTGCTTGTATAGTGTATATGAAACATAATAATTTCTTCTATATGCTAATTAAAATAATCTCCTAAAAATGACATTATGTATGGCATGCTTGCTTTGTCTTCTTATATATAAGACATATATAAGAAAAAAACAAGTATTTCATCTACCTAATAAAAGTACAGGGGCAAGTATTTGCTGATAGGGTGAACCAGAAATCATTAAAGAAGAAAGATATGAAAGCTCTCAGAACACAGGGAGAAACGTGGTGAGACCACTGAATGCTCAATGAAAGAAAATGATAAATTATTGCTACAGTCAAAAGTGCCTAAGAGTGAAAATGAGGAGAAAATTTTGTCATCCCACAAGATTATAATAAAACGAAGGACAGCTACTCAATTTTTCTTCCTGTAGTTTATAATACTCACAGCAAAGCAATGGAGTACTTGGACTTGATCAGCTAACAGCCAATTGCTACTTTCTTCTTTCTTGTAATTCTATTTAAGATGCCAATCACTTGAAATGTTTCAATACGTTCTACACAAAAAGGACATTTTTGCATGTCCCTTAAACTCTATGGAGTACCAAGGCTTCAAAATAAAATAATTATTTAAAAATTACAAAAAAAAGGTTTAGTTTCTATATTCCTATGGTTTACCAGTATTTAGGCAGGGAAAAAACCTAACCAAAGGCAAAAAGATTTTATTACATCTAACATGCTGAAGGTCCTTACACACGAATCTCCTATACAGACAACACCACATACAACTGCCCCTTTTTTCAGTAGAGGGGAAACTTTAAGCTTTAGTGAGAGTTTCTAGATTACAATCTTTCATTTTTTTCTTCCTAGGTTCCTTTTCAAAAAATCCTATATTACAGTTTGACATTTATAATAGGTTAATTCCAAACTTCAAAATCAAATCTAGGCTCACAAGACTAGACTGGAAGGTACTGGCTGGAAGGTTTATAATCACTGAAAAATGTTCTTGGGAACAGTTAACAGAGTAACAAAGGTTAGACTTCTACTTATAATTCAAAACATGCAACTTATCCATTCTGCCTTAGTTTTTACCAGAAGTTTGTCATGTATTATTTTGAAATTTTAAAACTAGATAAAATGTTCTTCAACATAAGAAAAGTATATTTTTAAGTAGCTGATTTTTTTTTTTACTATCTGTTAACATTAATAGCCAAACAAATACAGCTGTGATGAAGGACCACAAATGTCAGGTCAGGAGACATGAACTATAGTCCACACTTCCCATGCACTAATTACATGATCCTATTTGAGTCTCAGTTTCTTCAACTATTAAATAAGTAGACCCAATTAAGTGTAACTTTAAATCCTTTCAGCTCATAGATTTTGTCTTATTTCTTAAAAAAACAGCACACCTGCCAAGTTAAAATGGCTTTAAGAAATCTGCCAAATATGAGGCCAGGATAAAAAAACAAGTAAAGTCTCATACAATCTAGGCATGTGCTAGTTGAGTGTCTTGAGATTAATGGTAAAGTCATTTGAAAAGGAATAGAAAAGGGGATTAAGCAACTGAGTGGTTAAAAAAGCAGCAATAATGAGTATTTCTCAGCTTACCAAACTCTATAAACGGCCATAAGCTTAGTTAAGTTCCACAAACATTTATGGAACATTTATTCCATTCCAGGAACTGGAGTAGGGTTGGAGATACAATAATAAATAGAGGAATACAAGCAAATTTCTTGGTCTAGTTGAAGAGTCCTGGTCAAAGGGCTAATTTAAAGTGTAGATTTCAAATGTTATGAAAAATCCACACAGAGAATGTTACGGAAGCCCAGAAGAGGGGTCTGTGGACAGAAACTGGGAAAGGCATCCCAAAAATGTGTAATGCATAAGCTGCATCTTAGGGCAGAGTGAAAGGATTGCAATAGCCAAGAAGAGACAGGAATGATATGAACTAACTGTGAGCACCATGTAACAGCAGAGAATGAGGCTGACACAGGCAATGCAAGTGGTGAGACAGACCAAGGTCAGATGCAGGGCTGGGGGAGGCTCGCATTGCACATCAAGGAGCTCTGACTTCAGAAGGAAAACAAAAATTATTTTTTAAAACAGGGCGCCCTGTCAGTGGTTAGGGCGCCGGCCACAAGCACTACAGCTGGTGGGTTCAAACCCAGCTGGGCCTGCTAAAACAAACGAAAAAAATAGCCGGGCTTGTGATGGGTGCCTGTAGTCCCACTACTAAGGAGGCTGAGACAAGAGAATCGCTTGAGCCCAAGAGTTTGAGGTTGGAAAAGAAAAACGTTTAAAACACATAAAACATATTTACTTTTTGAAAATAAGGAGCTATGTAGAACAGACTCCCCAGGCCTACTTCTGCATTGCCAGGTGGGCACCAATTCAGTGATCCTGACAACACTGAAGCCTGGAGGCCAGTGGTCAGTGGACTCGTGACTAAGCCGGCAGCTACAAGGAGAAGTTCACAGCAACACCACTTGCCACGCCTGGGCGACATGCTGTGTCATCCCAGGAAGGGCAAAACTGGAATAAGAATTCAAACACTGACAGGTGGCTTTATTTGGAGGGATAAACCCACAGAAATCCCCACAGCTACTGCTTTTAAAGTAAGAAAACAATGGTGTTGATGGGGATTGTTTTTTTAAAGGCGAGTCAGAGGCAAGTTGAGATAGCAAATATGCTTCATAACTGGAGTGGAACAAAACTCTAATAGGACTTCTCCATCAATAACAATGCTTTATACTCTCTGGGAGTATAGAATTCAGTCTTATCCCACAAGACGGATTAATTGGGGATTTGTAAACTACTGCAATTCTTTGTATTGCTTTAGAAATGTACTCCTCCTGTTCTTTATACTCCACTGGGCCTCCCTTATCCAACAATATCCGTTTCATGTTTCTGTCAATAGCACCGTGTGCCTTTTGTACAGGGCTATTTATAAATAAATATCTGCAAAAGTCAACCATCCTTGATAAAGACAGCAATCCATCCAGGTATCTCCAAGATGGGTAATCTGGCTATGTTCATTGCTTGGCTACCAAAAAAAATATCCTTAGTACCACAGATAGAGAAGCAAGCAGAAAGATTACCTAGTCAGTGGGTTTCCGCTGAAGTCAGCTATCTGTAGTGCTTTACAGAATGAGATGCTTTCTGGAATTTCAGGAATATCTGTAGGATAAAGAAAATGTCTTTCTTTTACCACCATTATTAACAATTTTCATCATTCTAAAAATGGACC
Organism: Perodicticus potto; assembly: GCA_963574655.1. Taxonomy (NCBI): domain Eukaryota; kingdom Metazoa; phylum Chordata; class Mammalia; order Primates; family Lorisidae; genus Perodicticus; species Perodicticus potto. The sequence continues at coordinate 42,365 of CAUYRH010064006.1, forward strand.
ACAGTCACAAGAGGATCCTACCTCCACCCAAGTATGGCGTGGATTGATAAAAGCTTTTTTCTACACGTATTTATATTTGCTTTGTTAACAGAAGATATGCCAGAAGCATATTAAAGATGAATATTAAAAACAACCACCACTACACCCAGCCCCACCACTCTATCAAGCGGCACTGACGGCGTCCGGTTATAATTCCCACTAGACTTTGTCCTTCTGTCTTGACATGGCCGTGTCAGTACCAGGCACTACAGCAGTGCATTTTCAAATTATGCATTTCTTCTAGTTACAAACTTAAGAATTTAGAAAATGCACAAAAGTACAAAAAAGAGGGTGGCACCTGTGGCTCAAAAGAGTAGAGCGCCGGCCCCATATACCAGAAGTGGAGGGTTCAAACCTGGCCCCGGCCAAAAACAGGAAAAAATAAAATAAAATTCCCAGAGATAATCTTTTATCCTGATCTATGTTTTTAGCTGTCACTCACACATGCGTGTGCTCATAAACACACGAGATTATATTTCACAATATTAGGTTCATGATAATTTTTTTCACTTTACATTGTTTCTTTCCTCTACCATTTTTCCATCCGCCACTCTTAATGGCAGAAAAGCACATGGCATGTATTCTTATACCTCTTAAATCACTACCCCAATGTTGGATATTTAATTTGTTTTAAAGCTCCTGATATTATATTTATGCCCATTTCTGATTATTTCCTTAGACTAAGTTCAAAGAAGCGGAATTACTACGTCAAAAACATTCCATATCTACAGTACTTTTAAAATATTGTTAAATTGCTTTAGAGGGGGGCAGTTTATACCTATTAATACTTTTATCTGCCTGTACCAGGTACCCAATTCAAGATCTCTCCTTTTTTTTACATTTTACATTTTTTAAAATGTCAACTTTATTGGCAAATAGTCTGGGGACATTTTATTTTATATTCCTTTTACAGGGATAAATATTTTCTCTGTGTTCACTGACCACTAAAATATTGTGATTTAAAATGACCAAACTTGTTAGTTTAAATCCCTCTTTCTCCTGATATAAAACCTGAGATTAAAGCAGTTAGGCCTTTAAAAGGTTAGTTCATAGCACTTAATTTCAAGAATGCATTTATTTTAGACATTGTAACATTGAGAAGGGCTAAAATAGAAAACATTCTCCTGGGCCTATGCTGTTTCTTCCACTGATGGAAGCTCAGTCAAAAATGCATTTAATATTTCTAAATTGGTGGTGGTATGGAAAAGGGAGAAATAAAGGTAATAAACGAATGGCCTGTTCCAACAGCCTCAAAAGAATCAGATGCTACATGGAAGCTTTCAGTTCCAATTTAAAAGCCTAAAACATTTGACTGTGTTGTTTACCTCATATTATTCTCTGCCTTACATAGTCATATAAATAGTGAAAAAACAAACAAACATCATAGGTTCATAAAAACTATACGTATAGATACTATATATACAAAGGGTACCAAAAAAAAATGTATGCCCATTTTAAGAAAGAAAAAAAAGCATTAAAATTGTAATACCCAATATATACCAATAACATTTATTATCTTGGGTATTTTATTTTGTATCTCTTGTAATTGCAGAGGTCAAACATGACTTGAGAATTATAATTTTAATATAGTTTTTTCCTTTCTTAAATAGGTTTATATATTTATATATTGCTGTTGTTTGTCAACCTCTGTATATAGCTTGTCCACAGTTGACACTGGATTTTTAAAACTCACAAGCATTTGTAGGCCCTGAAGCACAAATACGGTGGTAGCCCATTTATTACATATCTTATTTAATCCTTCAAAAATAAATTAGCATATTTTTTATTGTACAAAATAGACACTAGAGACAAGAAAGGCAACAGTGTAGTTTAAAGAGTTTAAACTTTTTTAGTTTGCTTTAAAAAAAGTATTTACAGGTAGTGCCTATAGCTCAGTGGGTAGGGCGCCGGCCACACACCGAGGCTGGCGGGTTTGAACCTGGCCCAGGCCAGCTAAAATAACAATGACAACTGCAACGACAAAAAACAGCCAGGCATTGTGGGGGACGCCTGTAGTCTCAGCTACCTGGGAGGCTGAGGCAAGAGAATCACTTAAGCCCAAGAGTTTGAGGTTGCTATGAGCTTTGATGCCACAGCACTCTACCCAGGGTGACATAGTGAGACTCTGTCTCAAAAAAATAAAAGAAAGAAAGAAAGAAAGAAAAAGTTATTTACAGTGAAATATTCAGCTATCATGTCACATCCTTAGGGACATTTTCCTTAAACCCCAAAATTAGGTTGGCTTCTCCTGCTCCCAAGTTCCTTGGGCACCACTTTCATAAGATTGGTTACAGTTTTCATTAAATTGTTTGGTGATGGTTCGATCCACTTACTAAACTGCACACTCACTGGGAAGAGAGACCCACTCCAGCCTGTCTGCTGCTGTTCCTCCAGAGCTGACACAGTATTCAGCACATCATAAGTGGACCGCAGGGACTGAACGAATGGATGGGAAACTAACACTAGGAAGTCCCAATGAGGAAGCTGCTCTTTCACGTGGTATGTATTCTTTCTATTTTATAGGTAAGAAAACTGCTTAGTCCTAGATTTCTTAAAAGAGATATTAGACTAGTATCTCTCTTTCAAGAAATCTAGGACTAGGCAGTTTATTTCCAGCTGAAATCACCTTTAACTGCAGGTTATTTCCAGCTGGAATCACCTTTATCTGATTCCCAAATGTTACGCTAGAGACAAATGTGAAGTTTAATATTAAATATATGAAAGACATCACTTTCTCTATGAGGCCCAGCCTGACCTCTTATCTCATTAAAAAATTGTAATTTGAATCCTTCCCCCTTTTTTAGACACTCACCAATTGCCAAGTCCTTTTGTTATTCTCGGATTATTTTTCCTAGCCATCTTTTTCTGTGCACTTCTATTGTTATCAACTTAATTCAGGCCCTAATCATCCAGATGAGATGATAACAATATCCTCTTAAATGGTCTTGCTCTGTATTTGATTTGCCCTCCATCAAATTCCAACAGCCATAAGAGCAATATCTGCACCAGCTTTCTGCATTTATTAGGTTTGTATCCTTAAGCAAACCACTTAACCCACCTGTGCCTTAATTTCCTATCTATAAAACAAACCATAGGGAGGTATTTTTAAATATTGCCAGTGTATTGTGTAAGTGCTGCAAAAGATGAGAAGAGAGAAAACTAGACAGAAGAATGCTGTGATGCTTTGAACCAAATAAAATAAGAGTGGAGAAGCACAGGCCTGAATGTGACATCTGATGCAAAGTGAAGAGAAGGTGAGCCCTGGGGCACGACAGTAACATGTGTCTGAACTTCAGGATATCAAAACAGGAATATCTAGAGCGGGTGTTCTCAACCTTCCTAATTCCGCGGCCCTTTAATACAGTTCCTGTGGGTCGTGACCGCTGATCTAGAGAGAAGGCTGGAAAAATCCTTGAAAGCAGATTACCAAATGCCAGTTTGGGCTGTTTACAATAATAATAGAAGCTGTGTGAGTTGACCACCCACGGGACTGTAACAAACTGGTCAGCATAAGGAAGCGGTCAACCTAAGGAACGAGGCCTACTGTACTGAAACACATGTGTGGCGCACACCCACTCTGTGAAAATTAGGTTGACTTCCAGGTTGACTTCAGGAGGTGGTCAGTGTAGGGAAGGTGGTCAACCATGGAGGTTCTTCTATATTTTCTAGATAAAGAGTTCCTTCTTTTAGAAAAAGGGGATAATCACACTTCCAGAATAGGGTCTTTATTATGAAGATAAAAAGAAAAAAATAAATGGCACACTTAAATACTGGCTGGGGGGAACAGCAGAGATGACCAACGTTTTCCATTCAAGGCCAGATAATTTGGAGAGTATGTCTAAAATAGAAGATTTAGAGGGTTTTGCTATTGTCCTACTTGAGAAACAATAGTGATTATACCCTGAATAATCATGTTTACAAATAAGTATTAGAAATACTATAACTTAGTATTATTAATATACTTGGTATATAATAAAAATCTCAAAAATAATAAGTATTATTAATATACTTGGAATATAATAATACTTATTAGTTTTGAGATTTTCATCTACTCATTAAGGAATGTGATACAAAACTACTTGCTGACAAGGCTTCTATATAAGGTAAAACAAACAAAATATTTAATCATACTTTTTATTAATTCAAACTAGCCTTGTCTCACATATGCCCAAGAATAAAGCATAAAATTTGATATTTATAAAATGCCTAAGAATGATTATAAAATTAATTCTCCCTATACCTTTCTTAAGCTATCCTTTACTTCTGACCCACTCTGAGCTATCATTACCCTGAATTAGAATCGCTTTCAATCAGTGAGATTTAATCTTGAACTTAGAAGATAGAACCAAAAAAAGCTGCAGTTCACCAGTATAACCATTACTACAGCCTGTACACAGGAAATTCATATTCAGCCCTGAGCTCTGTCCATGAAAAGGTCTTCTTCACCACTACTGGGCAGACCACAATCCTGGCCCCACTTGCCAGAGGGCTTCTGGGACAGAGTACAACTTTCATAACAAATACTGTCATTTAAAACGTGATATAAGAGGACATTTTCTCCCCTTCCTGGAATTCGTATTCTTTTCTCAGCTTCCCATTTTTACAACATCCATTTTTAGAGTATAGAAGGCTAAGATTCTACCCCACTCCACCCCAAGAGTAATGCATAGCTTAGGCTGCACAATTCTGTAAGAAATCAAGGCTTTCTTCCCACATCCCCAGAATGCTCAAGGGGGACCACAACCTTTCCTGAAAAGCTGTCCCCATTTTAGGGTCCCTTTGTGATGGAGACAGATTTTACCAAATGACCTCACAAGTTCCTTTTAAGTGTATGTGAGTTTAGAAACTCCTGGGCATTCCCTTTCATGGAGGACTATGGGCAGACAGCCTATTTGGTCTACGATAACACAATAAATTCTTTCTGAATAAATCAATTATTCACTGGCATTTCTTCTTGTTCTATATAAATAGCCTTTCTTCTCCTCCTGGCTTCAAGACCTATCTGACGTTAGTAAGTCTTTAACACTAGCTTCTTTCCACTGAGAATATCACAAAATGCAAAGCAAAACAAAACTTCAGTCTTATACATCTTTGTGGCTATTCTTTACGATTATCTTATGGTGTTGATGGGACTTGGCAATAAAAAGTTTAAAAAGACTAAAATCAGTCTTTCTGCAAAGTCACAAAGAGTAACATTTCAAACCTTAGGACATATTACAGAAAGTTAGTAGGCTGAAATTGTACTATCAAAAACAGGGCAAGAGCTATCTATGTAAGTAACTACCTACACTTATTGCATCAGCATTACTATCCCCACAGCAAAATGGATGTGTGAGCTTAATTAGCACAACATGCTAACAAGGCCAGGGGCCTGGATTTGGTCCAAGCACAGACCAGTTCCAGTCTCACCGCACTCAGAGGGCCCTTTTCCATTGTGATCCTGAAACAGCAGAAGCAGAGCCTTACGCTAACTGTCAGGCACAACTCTGAACACTTCACACAAATGAACTCATGTCAATTGTCACAACAATTCTAAGGAAGGCACTGTTATCTGCATCCTCTGAATGAGGAAACTGAGGCACCAAAAGGGTAAGAACCTTGCCCAAGTTTACACAGCCAGTAAGGGGGAAGGCCAGGATTTGGCCCCAGGCCATCTCACTGCAGAACCTGCCATCCTTGCTGCAAAGCAGTCTTGTCTCTACAAAGGAGTGAGGGTCAGGAGTCAAGTGCCATTGGTGGAAGTCAAGGAAAACTCTGTCTCTGAATCTTCAGCAACTCAACCCAACCAGAGAGGACATGCCCTATCTGATCTGACTTAGGGCAGATTTAATATTTTTCTTTACCTAATTCTTCTGATAAACTACCTAAGCTAAAACTCATTTTCAAGATACATAAAAACATAATAGTTGACAAAGAAGAAATTTTAAAATAAAACTTCAAACTCTAATTCTTTGGAATGGTTAATCCATTAACTTTTGATTATATGACATAGTATTAAAATTAAATAGAGCATTCGATTAATTATATAACAAAACTTTTCATATTTATTTCCTGCTTAATGTATAATAACACTACTGACAAAAATGAGATATAGTGTCTTAAAATTTCAATTAAATCTTTCATGTATCCTATGAATAAACAGGCCTCACATGGTGCCCAACACTTCTTGTCTGAAGCACTGAGCTCAGCAGTGATTATCTATAAAAATGAATTCGAAGAGACATGAACAGAAGCTTCTCCAAAGAAGACAGGTGCATGGTCTACAGACACATGAAAAA
>CAUYRH010064008.1:0-31570 GCA_963574655.1 Perodicticus potto
AAAAAAAAAAAAAAAAAAAAAAAAACAGTCAAGGACTCTATTCCATTTATGGTTGTGCCAAAGAAGATGAAATATTTGGGAATTTATCTCCATAAAGAGAACTATGAAACTCTGAGACAAGAAATAGCAGAAGATGTTAACAAATGGAAAAACATACCATGCTAATTTTTGGGAAGATCAACATTATTAAAATGTCCATATTACCCAAAGCAATATACAGCTTTAATGCAATCCCTATCAAAGTACCACTGTCATACTTTTAAGACCTGGAAAAAATAGTACTTCATTTTATGTGGAATCAGAAAAAACCTCAAATAGCCAAGACATTACTTAGAAACAAAAAATCAGGAGGAATGATGCTACGAGACTTCAGGCTATAGTATAAATGTACGGTGATTGAAACAGTATGGTACTGGAAAAAAAATAGAGAGGTAGACATATGGAACAGAATAGAGAATCATAAAATGAACCCAGCTACATAATGTCTTTGATAAGCCTATCAAAAACATAAATTGAGGGAAAGATTCCCTATTTAACAAATGGTGCTGTGTGAATTGGCTGGTGACTTGTAGAAGACTGAAACAGGACCCACACCTTTCACCATTGACAAAAATTGACTCACACTGGACAAAATATTTAAGCTTAAAACATGAAACTATAGATACTTGGAGAGAGTGCAGGGGAAACACTTGAAGAAATTGTCTTGGAAGAATATTTTATGAGGAGGACCTTCCTGGCAATTGAAACACCACCAAAAGTATATTACTGGGATATGATCAAACTAAGAAGCCTCTGCACAGCCACAAGCATAGTACGTAAAGCAAGAAAACAGCCCTCAGAATGGGAGAAGATATTTGAAGGTTATGTTTCTGACAAAGTTTGATAACTAGAGACCAATTTAAATTTATTCTTTCTTCAATTTTCAAAAATTTACTGATAATATTTATGCATTGAATAATGATATGAAGTATACATACAGAGTGGAATAACTAGATTTAGATAGTTGACATATGCCTTACCTAACATAATTATCATTTTTGTGGTGAGAACACTTTACATTTATTTACTCTTAATATTTTTCAAGAATGCAGCATGTTAAATGTAATCACTGTGTTGTGTAATAGATCTCTTAAACTTATTTCTACTAACTGAAATTTTTTATCTTTTCACTAGTATCTTCCCAACCCTTTCCCCAAACCCTCGACCTCTGGTAACTGCTACTCTACTCTCTACTTCTATGAGATTAACTTATGTAAATTTCACATATGAATGATATTATTATGTTAAGTGAAATAAGCCAGCCACACAGAGATAAACATATTCATTTGTAATAATAAAAGAACCAGAAAGAAAGCAAATGAACCCAAATTGGCAGTTAGTACCCAGTCTCTGAGGTAAAAAACAGTAGTATAGTATAATAAAATTTGTCAGATGTTCAGAAAAAAATGAAAATTATTAAGAAGAATAATTGAAATATGGATTTGTTCTCATCAAAGATTGCAAAGTGAACCTCACAATAGTCATGTATTTGCATCACAGTATTAGCTAGTAATAGTATAAAAATTATCACCAATAGCTCAGTGTATTAAAATTAAGCATTTAAAACAAAGAAACAAATTCCAAAATTAGCTTATTAGGTCACACTTTACAGAATCTTTTAGTAAAAAGTGTAGGCGTAATGATTCATAATTGATACTCCTTATTTGAATGTCAAAGAGGGAAAGCAAACTACTCTTGAAGAAATGTTTATGTTTCTTGTGTTGTTAAGCATGGTGATATGGGTAAGGAAAAACAATGTGAAGAGAAGGTAAACTATTTGCCTGAATCAGAAAATATTTCTGAAGAAACAGAGAAAGCAATGAAAGTTTAGACTTAGAGAACAAATTTTAAAATAAATTGTATTGTCTAATATTTGTACAAATCTGTCTCAATAAATAAATATCCAGACAGAATTTCTATGAATAAAGGAAAGATATATTGGTAAAGATATACTCCCAATAGTAAGTGCTTTCTCTAATAAAACAAAAATCTTAAATAGAAAGAAATGTGTAAATGTTAACCTCTAATGGAAAAATTATTTTATCTGGGTCATTCTTTTTTTAAATTTCTAGAGTAGAGTTAATATCCTACTTCAAAAGCCAAATTATGCAGCAAATATTTGCAGACTTAAGTTAAAAGATTGTTAACTGGTTAAGTTTTACAGAGAAAAAATGCATTTAAAGTACAGTCATAATAATTGTCAAAGATAGAAGTCATCTTTCCTTTTTATCTTTACATTGTGGAAATTTTCTGACAAAATATTAGAGAAAGACATTTTGTAACTTATGTTATCAAGTTGCCTAGTTCCCTTGTTTCAAAAGTTGACAATGTAGACCAAGTGTGGTGGCTCAGGCCTGTAATTCTAGCACTCTGGGATGCCGAGGTAGGTGGACCACTTGAGCTCAGTTCAAGACTAGCCTGAGCAAGAGTGAGACCCCATCTGTATTAAATATGGAAAAACTGGCCAGGCATTATGGTGGGCACCTGTAGTCCCACCTACTCGGGATGCTGAGGCAAGAGAATCACTTGAGCCCAAGAATTTGAGCTTATTGTGAGTTATGATAATACCACAGAATTCTACTCAGGTTAACAGAGTGAGACTCTTGTCTCAGAAAGGAAAAAAAAAACGTCAACAATATATAAGAAATCAGAGGGGGAGGCAAGATGGTCGACTGGAGGTAGCTTCCAACAGAAGCTCCCATCCAGAGGGAAGGATAATGTCCATAAAGTACCCAAGATGAAGACTGAGAGCCAAGCCAAGAGAGAAGTGATAATTTCAGGTCACCTCTGTTGAGGCAAGCTGCAACTCCAAGAAAGCGAGCTTCAGGTACAAAATTCATCTGAAAGGAAAAGTATCCATCGCCCCCCCCCCTCAAGAAAGCTGTGGGTTTTTTTTTTTCTTTCCTTTTTCTCTAATTTTGCTCCTGTAGCTCTTCTACAGGCAAGTGGTGAACTGATGACCTCTTGTCTTACCCCACAGGTCAAAACTGTAGGAAGTAGGAACTACTACTACTGAGAGACCCTGCTGTGACTCTGAACACTCTCTTGCCAGGCAGAAAAATTGAACTGAAGTTTTCCCTGCCATTATGAACTTCCAGTCCAACCTTCCCCACTAACCTGATGAACCAGAAGCCTAATCACTGCAGAGACTGTGGGAGGAGGCTCATGAGCAGCGCCCGCCCCATCTGCCAGACCAAGCACCCTGCCCCCTGCCCAGCCAGAGCCTGCTAGAGCCGTGCATCCTGAACCCTGCCCCCAGTGCCCTCCCTGCCTATGCTCTGAACCTCTGCCTGGCCATAGACTACAGGAGCTGTGTGTCCTGCTCCCTGACCTTGGTGCCCTCTTTGCCTCCACACCACACCCCTGCTGGCCAGTGACTGCTAGAATTGCAAGTCCCATGCCCTGCCCACGACACCCTCCCTGCCTCCATGCCACCTCCTCCCCCCTGGGCCTGGCCAGAATTATGAGCTGAGCACTCTCCTAGCCAAAGTCAGCGGGCACCAGGCACTGCCAGAACCATGTGCAGCATCCCCTGCCCTGCTGCTGGTTCCATGTGCCCCATGCTCCCAGAGCTGCTCCTACAGCCAGATTTCCTTAGTTGGGGCAGTCACAGGGGAGCTGCACAGGGTCACTTCCCACAAAGATCCAATAACAATAGAGTGATCCTGCCTGGGTCTAATCTTGGAGACACACCTCCCCAAATCTGAGGACTGCCAGAGGAAACCAGAACTCACTCTATAGGGATACTAGTGCTGCAGAGTGGCTGGGGAAAAGGCAAGGTGGCTGAGGGAGAAAAGCATTCACTGACTTGTTACCCTCAGGATTAGACTGAATCCAAGTGGAACACTTGCCAGTGACTATTGAGTAACCAAGGCAAGCAGGCCTCAACTCCCTCAGACGGCTGGTAGCAGAGGGTAGTGGCCGGGCCGCCGAGGCATTGACCTTCCTTTGACTCTGACAGGCGCTAAGCCCAGGCAAATCTGCTTATTGGAGGGAGCAGGGCTGCAGCTCTGTGGGGTGTCACCAGTTACTGGGCGTGAAAGAGGAGCAAAGTAGAGAAAGAGACTAAGCCCCCTGGTCCCACTCTGCTACTGGGCAGGCCTTTCTGATTCCATAAATCATGAGAGTGAAGCAAATCTGAGCAGCCAGTAGACCTCTGCCATCTAGTTGCTGGAGAACTTTCAAACTCTCTCACTTGACAGTTCGTACTGACTGGATCAATTGGTTTGGAACTCCTAACCTGGGCCAATCATCCAAGGACCCTCTTGGGTGTACCCTCGTTCTGTAGTAATGGGAAAGATTGATTTTCCTCTTCTAGTTGTTGTCCATAGAGGGTGGGGTGTCTTAGTTGTTTGTATTTCTCCACAACTAAGCCCTCAAAAGAGTCACAGATCCACTAAGATCAGACAAGAACCAGCTGAATACAAGACAGAGCCACCTAACTCCACCACATCAAGCAGGTTTCCTCAGCCTCAGACTATAATACTGTACGGGTCTTTTGCAAAGCTATTGGGGAAAAAACTATAGTCATTAGTCCCAGATCCTTGACAAATGACGAAAAACAATCATGAGGCAAAATCAATGGGAAAATTCTGGCAACCTGAATAATCAGAGTAGATCAACTCCCCCAAGGAACGATAAGGCAGACACAGCAAAAAATCCCATTCATAGACAAATGGCTGAGATGTCAGAAATTGAATTCAGAATTTAGATAGCAAATAAAATCAACAGATTGGAGGAAAAGATGGAATTAGAATTTCAAGCTGTAATCCAAAAGATGTCTCAAGAATTCAATGAATTCAAAGACAAAATGACCAAAGATTTTGACACATTGAGGCAAGAATTGGCAGCCCTGAAAGATCTGAAAAATACAGTAGAATCCCTCAGTAACAGAATGGAGCAGGCAGAAGAAAGGATCTCTGACATTGAAGACAAAGCTTTTGAATGCTCCCAAATGCTCAAAGAGGAAAAAAAGTGGAGAAGAAAAACGGATCATTCTCTCAGAGAGCTCTGGGATAATTCAAAGAGAGCTAATATTCGCCTTATAGGAATATCTGAAGGTGATAAGGTTGCTGTGAAAGATACAGATGCTTTGCTTCATGAAATAATCAAAGAGAATTTTCCAGACATGCCAAGAGATTCTGAAATTCAGATAGCAGACAGTTTCAGAACACCGTCATGACTCAACCCAAATAAAAATTCTCATAGACACATTATAATTGACTTTGCAAAGTTAATATGAAGGAGAAAATTCTGCAAGCTGTAAGACATAAGAAAACCATAACCTACAAGGGGAAGAACATTAGAATGACTATACATCTCTGTGCTGAAACCTTTCAAGCTAGAAGAGGGTGTTCATCGACTTTTAATCTCCTAAAACAAAATAACTTTCAATTCAGGATCCTGTATTCAGGTAAACTGAGTTTCATCTATGGCAGATAAATTAAATACTTTAATGACATTCTCGTGTTGAAGAAATTTGCCATAACTAAGCCAGGTCTCCAGGATATTATCCTAGACCTATCCTCCATAATGAACAACACAATCCTCCACCACCAAAGTAAAGTCACTCAGAAACTTTTGATCAAATTCCAACTTTCATAGTGGCGAAAGGATTAAAAATGCCCACTGGACTTTTGAAAAACTTGATACCCAAAACTGTATCTGGCTTATCAATACTCTCAATTAATGTGAATGGCTTAAATTGTCCTCTAAAGAGGCACAAGTTGGCTGACGATACAAAAACTCAGGCCAGACATCTGCTGCATTCAAGAATCTCACCTTACCTTAAGTGATAAAAACAGAGTCAGGGTGAAGGGATGGTCATCTATAATTCAGGCAAATGGAACGCAGAATAAAGCAGGTGTTGTAATTTTATTCGCAGATACAATAGGCTTTAAACCAATAAAAGTAAGGAAAGATAATGATGCTCACTTCTTATTTGTTTAGGGCAACACTCAACATGATGAGATTTCAATTATGCACTCAACCAGAATGCACCTCAATTTATAAAAGAAACTCTAAACAACATGAGCAACTTAATTTCCTCCAGCACCATAATTGTCAGAGACTTTAACACTCCTTTGGCAGTGTTGGATAGAGCCTCCAAAAAGAAGCTAAGCAAAGAAATTTTAGATTTAAACTTAACCATTCAACATTTGGATTTAGCAGAAACATTTCATCCTAACAAAACTGAATACAAATTCTTCTAATCAGCCCACAGAACATACTCAAAAATTGATCACATCTTAGGTCACAAGTCAAACCTCAGCAAATTTAAAAGGATAGAAATCATTCCTTGCATCTTCTCAGACCATCATGGAATAAAAGTTGAACTTAGTAACAACAGGAATCTGCATACTCATACAAAAACATGGAAGCTAAATAACCTTATGCTGAATGATAGATGGGTCATAGACGAGATTAAGAAGGAAATTACCAAATTTTTGGAACAAAACGATTATGAAGACATGAGCTATCAGAACCTCTGCGATACTGCAAAGGCAGTCCTAAGAGGAAAATTTGTAGTGTTGCAAGCTTTTCTCAAGAGAATGGAAAGTGAGGAAGTCAATAACTTAATGTGACATCTCAAGCAACTGGAAATGGAAAAAATTTCCAACCCTAAACCAAGCAGAAGAAAAAAAAAATAACTAAAATTAGAGCAGAACTAAATGAACTTGAAAACAAAAGAATCATACAAGAGATCAACCAATCAAAGAGTTGGTTTTTTGAAAAGGTCAATAAAATAGATAAGCCTTTGGCTAACCTAACCAGAAGTAGAAGAGTAAAATCCCTAATTTCATCAATCAGAAATGGCAATGGCCAAATAACAGCAGACTCCTCAGATTCAACAAATCCTTAATGAATACTACATAAAACTGTTCTCAGAAGTATAAAATCTGAAGGAAATAGATCAATACTTGGAAACATGACACCCTCTTAGACTTGGCCAGAAAGAAGTGGATATGTTGAACAAACCTATAACAAGTTCTGAAATAGCATCAACTATGAGAAATATCCCCAAAAAGAAAAGCCCAGGACCAGATGGCTTCACAACAGAATTCTACCAAACCTTTACTGAGGAACTAGTACCTATATTACTAAACCTCTTCCAAAATATAGAAAAAGAAGGAATACTACCCAATACATTCTATGAAGCAAACATCACCTTGATCCCTAAACCAGGGAAAGACTCAACAAGAAAAGAAAATTATACACCAATATCACTAATGAATATTGATGTAAAAATATTCAGCAAGATCCTAACAAACAGAATCCAGCAACACATCAAACAAATTATACACCATGACCAAGTAGGTTTTATCCCAGGGTCTCAAGGCTGGTTCAATACACGTAAATCTATAAATATAATTCAGCACATAAACAAATTAAAAAACAAAGACCATATGATTCTCTCAATTGATTCAGAAAAAGGTTTTAATAATATCCAGCATCTCTTCATTATCAGAACACTTAAGAAAATTGGTATAGAACAGACATTTCTTAAACTTATAGAGGCCATCTACAACAAACCCACAGCCAATATCATATTGAATGGAGTTAAATTGAAATCATTTCCACTCAGATCAGGAAGCAGGTAATGTTTACCATTGTTTCCACTGTTCTTTAACATCATAATGGAAGTTTTAGCCATTGCAATTAGGGAAGAAAAGGCGATCAAGGGTATCCATATAGTGTCAGAGGAGATCAATCTTTCACTCTTCGCAGATGATATGATTGTATACCTGGAAAACACCAGGGAATCTACTACAAAACTCCTAGAAGTGGTCAAGGAATACAGCAGTGTCTCAGGTTACAAAATCAACACTCATAAATCTGTAGCCTTTATATATACCAACAATAGCCAAGCCGAAAAAACAGTCAAGGTCTCTATTCTGTTCACAGTAGTGCCCAAAAAGATGAAATATTTGGGAGTTTACCTAACAAAGGACGTGAAAGATCTCTGTAAAGAGAACTACAAAACTCTAAGAAAAGAAATAGCTGAAAATGTTAACAAAAGGAAAAACATACCATGCTCATGGCTGGGAAGAATCAACATTGTTAAAATGTCCATACTACCCAAAGCAATATACAATTTTAATGCAATCCCTATTAAAGCTCCATTGTCATACTTTAAAAATATTGAAAAAATAATACATCGTTTCATATGGAATCATAAAAAAACCTCGAATAGCCAAGACATTACTCAGAAATAAAAACAAAGCAAGAGGAATTACGCTACCAGACTTCAGATTATACTACAAATCAATAGTGATTAAAACAGCATGGTACTGGCACAAAAACAGAGAAGTTGATGTTTGGAACAGAATAGAGAACCAAGAGATCAACCCTGCTACCTACCGTTATTTGATCTTTGACAAGCCAATTAAGAACATTCAGTGGGGAAAAGATTCCCTATTTAACAAATGGTGCTGGTTGAACTGGCAAGTGACCTGTAGAAGACTGAAACTAGACCCACACCTCTCACCATTAACTAATATAGACTCTCATGAGATTAAAGATTTAAACTTAAGACATGAAACTATCAAAATACTAGAAGAAAGTGCCGGGAAAACTCTTGACGAAATCCACCTGAGTGAATACTTTATGAGGAGGATCCCCAGGCAATTGAAGCAGCATCAAAAATACACTATTGGGACCTAATCAAACTAAAAAACTTCTGCACAGCCAAGAACAAAGTAAGTAAAGCAAGCAGACAACCCTCAGGATGGGAGAAGATATTTGCAGGTTATGCCTCCAACAATGGTTTAATAACCAGACTCCAAAGAGAACTCAAATGTATCACCAAGAAAGGAACAAGTGATCCCTTCTCAGGGT
This sequence comes from Perodicticus potto, assembly GCA_963574655.1. Lineage (NCBI taxonomy): Eukaryota > Metazoa > Chordata > Mammalia > Primates > Lorisidae > Perodicticus > Perodicticus potto. Next base: position 8,878 of record CAUYRH010064008.1, read on the forward strand.
GGGCAAGGGACCTGAAGAGAAAATTCTCTGAAGAAGACAGGTGTACGGCCTACAGACACAAGAAAAAATGCTCAGCATCCTTATACATCAGAGAAATGCAAATCAAAACTACTTTGAGATATCATATAACCCCAGCAAGATTAGCCTACATTATGAAATCCCAAAACCAGAGATGTTGACATGGATGTGGAGAAAAGGGAACACTTCTACATTGTTGATGGAAAAGCAAACTAATACGTTCTTTTTGGGAAGATATTTGGAGAATGCTTAGAGATCTAAAAATAGATCTGCCATTTGATCCTATAATTCCTCTACTAGGTATATAACCAGAAGACCAAAAATCACATTATAACAAAGATATTTGTATCAGAATGTTTATTGCAGCACAATTCATAATCGCTAAGTCATGGAAAAAGGCCAAGTGCCCTTCAACTCACGAATGGATTAATAAAATGTGGTATATGTACACCATGTTATATTACACAGCCTTAAAGAAAGATGGAGACTTTACCTCTTTCATGTTTACATGGATGGAGCTGGAACATATTCTTCTTATCAAAGTATCTCAAAAATGGAAGAAAAAGTATCCAATGTACTCAGCCCTACTATGAAGCTAATATATAGTTGTAATATGAAGGCTATAATCCAATTATAGTACAAGAGAGGCAAGGGAGGGGAGGGAGGAGGGTGGATGGAGGGAAGGTAATCAGTGGGATCACACCTATGATCCATCTTAGAAGGGTACAGGTGAAACTTACTAAATGTAGAATATAAATGTCTTAACACAATAACTAAGAAAATGTCATGAAGGCTATGTTAACCAGTTTGTTGAAACTATGAAACTATTTCAGATTGTATATGAAACCAGCACATTGTACCCTGTGATTACATTAATGTACACAGCTGTGATTTAATTAAAAAAAAAATAGAAATTTAGTCAATGGGTAGATAAACAGGGCATGAATCACCTGTTACCAAGTGTTGACCTGTTACCAGAAGCTATACTTTAAAGTTCTCTAATTTGAAGATCACACCAAAATATTAAAAGCATGACTCTGTAGACAGTCATTACAGTGGTGACTTCTATTTTCACAGGTAACATAGTGATCTCATCAGTATAGGATGCTTCTTTGGAGTGTACCTGTTAGGTGAGCTTCTAGAATTCATCTCTAGCAGCCCTATAGAGGGTTTATGCAATTAGGCTAACAATCTCTGATGGTTTTAACCTACTATTTAACCTAGTTTTATTCAGCAACAAAATCATAACTGATAAACTATTGATATTAATATAATAACCTTATAAAATAAAATTTACAAAAAATAGAAAGGAGACATGAAATTCCAGGAGAAGTATATTCTACCAAGGAGCTTATTAGAAATATAGAATTTTGGCTTGGCACCTATAGCTTAGTGGCTAGGTAACCAGCCACATACACTGGGGCTGGCAAGTTCAAACCCAGACTGGGCCTGCCAAACAAAAATGGCAACTACAACAAAAAAAAAATAGTTGGGCATTGTGACAGGTGCCTGTAGTCCCATCTATTTGGGAGGCTGAGGCAAGAGAATCCCTTAAGCCCAAGAGTTTAAGGTTGCTGTGAGCCGTGATGTCACATCACTCTACTAAGGATGACATAGTGAGAGTCTTTCTCAAAAAAAAAAAAAAAAAGAAAGAAAGAAAGAAACATAGAATTTCATACTCAGCCTTAGACCTCCTGAATCAAAATCTATATTTTAAAAATATTTTTGCTGATTCTCGGTTAATATTATTTTTTCTATGAGAGAGAAAATGAAGTAAAAATAAATTTAGTAATAACTGCTAAAGAGGCAACACAAGAAGATGCCATATTGCAGAGTGACTGGGCTGGGGTTCTGCTACTGTAGATACCTTTGCCAGCCTAGGCTTTTGAAATTTGAACTGAGACTGGGATGGCTTGAGATGATCTGGACAATATTTCAGAGATGAGAGCTATCAAATGTAAAGGATCTAAGACAGGAGCAGTTTGACCTGGTTCAGAAAGTAGAAAAGCTGCTTTGACTTGAATATGGTCAGTATAAAGAAAATGAAAAGTTTAGAAAAGGTAAGCATGAACCTGCCTCTGAATGAAAAAGGAACATTCATGTATACTAGCTGAAATTGGAAGAAAAATTACTGGATTTTAATTGAGCAAGTATTATGGTTAAGGTTAGGGTTAATTTTATGACTTAATCTTTAAAAGGATAATTTGTGGAAAACAGATACAAGGAGTGTATACGTAGAAAAAAGGACTTAATTTCATTACACAGGCAAAACAGCTTAGAATAAAGTAGTGGCAGTACAGGGAAGGAGAGCTGGAAATATACTACATTTTTGTATGTCATTTTAGTAGGATTTGGCAATGAATTTGATGTAAGAAGTGAAGGAAAGAGATGATTCAAACATGACTCTAGATTTTAAGAATTAGCCAACTGTTAAGATGCTTCTGATATTCCTAAGAAGAACAAAGAAATAGGAATGGCTTGATTATAGGGTTACTAAGAAATCTGTTTTACACATGTGAAAATATATTGAGGTATTTATAAGACATATAAATAGGAAGCATGTTGGAAGCTTAAAATGAGGAGGAAGTTCAGAGCTACAGCTGAATTTGTTGATCTGTCCTGGGTTTCATATTCAAAGCCAGAGACTTGGACGAAATGCTGTAGTAAAATATGCTCACAGAGATGATAGAAAAAGTTAAGAACTAATCAATTGTCATTTCTTTTGCATTCACAGAGTAAGTACATTAGGAAGCAAGAATAGCAATGGAATCTGAGAAGAAATATCAGTGAAGTTAGAGGAAAATAGAAACGTAGTTAGGTATGCTTTTGGCCTAAGATCACATTATTGCATTACAAGAAAAGACAGATAGCAATGGAAACTGCAACAAAATGAGAATACAGAAATACAGGTAGCAATGCCGAGAGGTAAGAGCGGACTTTGCGAAGAATGGGACCAATGAAATGGGGCGGTGACTGGAGAGGAAAGGGGGAGGTGACTGAAGGAAGATATAGGCTGAAAGTTCAGGGTCCCACTTAGTTTTATGTGTTCTAGTAAAGAAAAATAAACTTCATCCCTGAAATATTCTCCAGATCATCTAAGAGAAGATATTTGCATGTTAAAAGAGTATTACTATAATAAGGAAATGAATGCATTAGTTGGAAATCAAAATCTCTGAGAAGTTACAACAAAGGTGATCCAGAATCTAAGATTTTTTTTTTGATAGGGACTTCTTATATTTCTTTTATACCTGTAATAGAAGGGAACATTGACAAGTAGGCTTTTCAACATGGTTGTAGGAATATGAGTGATATTCTTATTTTTTCATCTGACTTATCAAGAGAGGCAAAAACAGGATTTACTAGGTGAGCATGTAGTCTTGATCTGCCTGGAGTAACTGAAGCATGCCAAAAAGTGAATCATAATGGGATTGGCTCTATTTGTCATTTAAAAGAAGGTGGAAAAGAAATTCAAGCTAAAACCCAGAATATTTAGGACAAGGTCATTGGGTTACATTTCTCCTTACCAAAGGATGGTGTGGGAGACCTGCATTGAATAATCTTATTTGAATACATATGTGGCCCAGTGACTAAATTCTGGTAAATTCGTTTAACATTACATCTGACACCAACTCCCCAGCTTTAAACCGAACCAGAGGTTAAAGACATAGTCCTCCACAAGATACCTTCACCTCACTTCAGGCGCTAGATACAAATTTAGGGGTGCAAAATGGGAACAAATTTGGCCATTTTTCACTACCTACTTAGGTTCAGAAAATTGGTAGAATTACCTAGAAAACTCCAGAAAACACTGCAATGATGAGTCTAGTATGTTTTGTTTTGTTTTGTTTTGTTTTCTTACAAAGGACACAAATTGCTCTTTCTCTCTCCTTTCTACTCTGTCCCCCCTTCTTTCTCTCTCCTCTCTGTCTCTTCTCTCCTCTCTCTCTTTCTCTCTCCCCTCCTCCTTAATGCTCCTCTGCAGCATCCTCCACCAATAAAGACCTTTTGTACAAGCAAAAAAAAAAAAGGACACAAATCAAAACCATCCAGAAAGAGAGATATGCAGGACATGGTCTGGGAGGGTCCAAACGTGCAGCTTCCGGGTCCTCAAGGTGTCTTAGACTTCTGACACATCAGTGAGTGGTAATATGCAGAATATTGCCAACCAAAGAAGCTCAACCAAACATCTCTATCCAGAGTTTTTATTATATAGTCATTTTTGTTTGGTTCATTGTTCCTGTGTTTGAACTCAATCTTAAGGCTTCTCCAATCTGTGCAATTTGGGCTAATGCCACAAGGTTCTAACTCCCACCCGTATAATCACATGCTTGTTCCATCTGTCAGGGACAGCCTCCATCCTTTGCCACCTTATGAGCATGCACAATCCGGGGGCCTCCACCAGTTATCCTGTTAACATAAACTCCCAGTTTGTGTCCCAGGGTCTCATAATGTATAAGAAAGACACTTAATATTCAGGAAATCCCAAAGATTTAGAAGTTAATACCCAGAAAGGGGACAAAGGGCAGTCAAAGTCTTTATTTCAAAAGCTTAGTGGTTACTTTTCAGGAACCAGGATAACGACAAACTAAGGTATTTATTATAGAAACATATAATTTAAAATGTTGTGCAAGTCCTCTTGGAAGTCAACTTTAACAAGCCCATTTTACTAAGAAGGAAACCTATTTGCTGTTCCACATTTTTTTTTTCTTAATATCATGTCTAGAGATTTAACAGCTATCTTGGATCAAGAGTGGACTTTGAGGATGAAACTCACACTTCAGGAGTCTCTGTAAACTGTAGACCATGGGCTAAATCCAGTCTGCCACCTGTGTGTGTTTAACTATTTAAGGCCACAGTCATTTATGTTCACATTGTCCAAGGCAACTTCTGCTCTAGAAAGGAGAATTGGTGTTTTAAAAGCAGAGTTGATCAGCTGTAATAGAGACTGTATAGCCTGTAAACATTAAAATAGTTCCTATCTGGTTCTTTCAGTTTTCATACCCTGATCTAGAATGATGGAAAAGAAAAGAAAATGTCCATGTCTCTGGTAATGGTTGAACTTTTAGACCAGCTCTGAACTACTTATCTGCAGACATCTTTCAAGTGAAGCAGAAACACACTTCTAACTTGTTTATGCTACTATAGTTTTTTTGTGGGGAGGGGATACTATAGCTTTATACATGTGCTCGTGCACGCATGCGTGTGTGTGTGTGTGTGTTTGTATTTAGCTGATGTTGACAGAAAAGAAGCCATACTCAGTAAAATAATTTAAGGAGGTTTATTCTGAGCCAAATTTGAGGACCATGACCCAGAGCCACGCTCAGGAGGCTTTGAGCAAGTGGATTCATGGTGGAGGGAGATGTTATAGTTTGGTTTTATACATTTTAGGGAGACAGGAATTATAGGTGCAGTCATAAATCAATAAGTTGAAAACATATATTGGTTTATCCCAAAAAGGTAGGAGACTTGGGGAGTGATGGGGAGTGACGGGGGTTGCTACGTTTGCCAGGTGAATTTAAAGATTCTTTAACTGAGAATTGGCTGAAAGAGTTAGATGTTGTCTAAAGGACCTCGCTTCTCATGGCCAGTAACTCGGTTTTAGGGATCCACTTGGCCATGAGGGGTTCTAGTTAGACAGTTAGCTATTTAGTGGGAGACTTAATATTTTATTTTAGTTTACACAAAATATAGTCAAGCCCTGTCTTAAGTGATAAATCGGATATCTAGCAGATTTGAAACCTAACTAGTATTAAAAAAGTTCTTCATATTAGAAATGACTACATTTAAATGTTTATCTATCATGTCAAGATTTTGCCATATGTCATTTATTTTACACTTTGAAAGGTTTTAAGAACTTTTCTGAAAATTTATGTAAAAGTCTCATTTTGCTAACACTCATTAGAAAAGTGCTAATTAGAAGGGGAAAATGAGAGAGCATTTTAAGACAACTATTAATATCTTTTCTCTTCCTCTAAGATGATTTTCTTGATTTTCAATGAGCCAATATTTGCTGGGATCCAAAAGTATTCTGAGAATATAGTCATTACTGTAAATATCCCACAGTAAGATATAATTTCTACTAATTGCCATATGTCAAATTTTCAATGCCCCCGCTTAGCGGCAAGTTACTGGTTTATTTTTCTGTGCTTCGTGCTGGAGGTAACATTTCTTACAAAGACACTATGTCTTTATTAATAGTATATTCAAAATGAAGTTGGCCGAGTTTTCTAACATTTTGTCTCAAATGTTATTAACATCTGGATCTCCATTAATATTGAAAAATGCTACATTAAGTTTTAGTGTTGTTCATATTTCATAGTCGATCAAAGAATATCCCAATCTATACCAAGCCATTGCTGTCTTTGCTATAAGAATTTACCGTTGTATCTTAGCATAGTTCCATAATTACACATTTATTTAACCAATTAAGCATGAAAGTGGCATTATTGTCAGAGAGATGATATATGATCTGAACATAATTTGGTTAATGAGGAACAAGAAATGCCTGCTAAGTAGGGCAGGTATTCTGTTACCAGACACTGCTAACTGCCCTCTGACATATGCCAGATTTTGAATATTTTTATGTAAAATAATGCTGAGTAGAGAAAATGTATTGAAAATAACATAAGCCTCTTTGTCTTTACTTATAAAATGTTTGTAAACATTAAGCTCTCAGAAGGTTAAAGAAAGTTTTCTAATGGACAGTAGCTGCAGACATTGTGCAAATTCTCCTGTGCACTCAGTCCATGATAAATAACTACTGCCATGGCAGGTTTTCATCTGTTATGAACTTCTAGAGAAAAATCTTTACTCCCAATTTCTAATTATCCAGACTCCCAGGTGGATCTACTGTCCAAATCCTTTGGCTTAAGTTGAAGCCAAATCTCAACCCATAAAATCCCTTTTTAACTCCCTCAACTCTTTCTTTCTTGCAAACAAGAAATACGATCAGTATTTTACCTGAAGATGAGACAATTTTTGAAGGTAATAGATTTTGAATATCTGTAGTAGGATTTCATTGAAGTTCTTAATGCTGGTTGATAAAAAATGAATGTACACAAACATGAGTGGATTCAGGGAATGTGGGGTGGGCATTTGAAGGGGATTTCAGATTTTAAAAAAGGGAGTTTTTGCAATACGGTATATTTATCTTTATTGATGAAAAACAAAAAAATAATTCTAATGACTCAGCTTGAAGTAACTGACATAATTCAGGAGGATTTCCAGAGCCTAGATTTGTGGCCCTAAACCACATTAAAGGAAATGGAAATTCCCTATCTGAAATACTACTAACATTTTACTTTTTTTTTTTTTTTAAGTGAATACATTTATTTATTTATTTATTTATTTGCAGTTTTTTGGCTGGGACTAGGTTTCAACCCACTACCTATGGTACATGGGACCAGTGCCCTACTCCTTTGAGCCACAGGTGCCGCCTGACATTATATTTTTATTTAATTTAATCTTCTATGCTCAATTTGTTAATTTGGCTGTTTTTTTTTGTTTCTTGTTTTTGAGACAACATAGAGTCTCACTATGTTGCCCTTGGTAGAGTGCTAGGACATCACAGCTCACAGCATCCTCCAACCCTTGGACTTAAGTGATTCTCTTGCCTCAGCCTCCCCAGGAGCTGGGACTACAGGTGTCCATCACAATGCCTGTCTATTTTTTTGTTGCAGTTGTCATTGTTTTTTAGCAGGCCTGGGCCATGCTTGAACCACCATCCTCAGTGTATGTGGCTGGTGCCCTACTCATTAAGCTATGGGCACCAAGCCTAATATTGGCTGTTTTTAAAACACTATGTTAAAGAGGCATTGTAGCATAGAGATTACAGTATCCTTAGTTCTAAACACCTACTAAATTTATTACATTAGTCAATTTTTTAAAAAGCTGGTTTGTAATTTTCTTCATGTGATAATATAATACATATTGTTATTAATCTCATAATTTTATCACATGAAAATAGTGCTTCATGTTTACCTAGGCTACTCCTGTCAGCATTTCAATTCCATACCTCCTTTTGCCACCACGGAAAGAGATAGAATATATTCTCTTAAACATAAAACATATTCAATTTATAACAAATTTACAGTGGAATGTACAAGAATTGACACCACTTGTCAGCTTCACAATTAGCTTAGTCAAAAACAGAAAAGTTACATTAACAAAATAATAATAATCTATACTCTTAATAGTTTTCCAATTTTCCAGTTTCAATTTTTCTTAAGTTAGTGTACAGACATAATTTCAAATTATTTAAAAATTTGAAATGCAACTTAAATTTAAATATATTTTAAATATTGAATTTTTAAGTGTCTTGTATTATGTTTGGTTCTTTATAATTAACTCTTTTCACTAATATAATTCATTGATCATAGTTCCACTAATTTTCTTTTATGATCCTTTAAAATAAGTATAGGTAAATATAACTTTAAAAGTTCAAAAACAACTTTGTTTTTTAAAATTTTATATTAGCTGGGAATATCAAATACTTAATACTCTTTTATATAACACATAATGCAATTTTGTATTGGTGTATGCAATTACTATTGTGTACTAAAACTTCAAATCATTTATAATTAAGTTATATTTTATGAAAAATGTAGTGTGCTTGTATGGTAAGTAAGAAACACATCAAACTCTGATTTTTTAAATGCAAAGAAATGTTTCCAATGTTCTTTTTTTCTTGTGATAAATTGAGAAAATTGGCATCAGTCTGATTAGGTTATCTTTGCCTTTTGATGCAGATGAGGTTCTTTTTGATAATTACTTTTCAAGGGGATGGGTTCCAGAACTTTGAAAAAGACATGTTTGTGTTATCAAATGGGCAAGAGGCTGAAAGACGATTTACATTTTAAAAGGGCAGAAACTGAATACATGATTTAAAGTTTTTAAACTAATAACTTTAAGGAAAGAGAGGTCAGTGGCTTATATTCAGAAAAAAAATATCTGTCTAAAATTTAGTTATGGGAATATTTGGCTATTTTTGCCACTTCACATATTCAAGATAAGACCCACCTCCAGCTTTCTTCAATGGTTCAGGGAGGCTGCTTCTTCCTCCTCAGGAAGTATATAAGAAATAGAATGCCTCTTTGTTTACTTACCTAGGCAAACTCCCCCATATTTTCCATTGAGACTTTCCTTATTAATTAATTTCCCTTTTATTATCGTAGCCTGGATAAAATCATCCCAATTCTCTGGTTCATTTGGCTTTCACAAAGCAAAATATCTCACAAATTTTATTTTTCAGAAGAGAATAAATGAGGTGATATAAATGAAGCACTTAGTAAAATACTTGCCACATAATTCGTTTTCCGTTAAGATTTGAAAATAATATTAGGAATTCCTAAGAAAAATAGTCCTTCAGACAAGTATCTAGTTTTACAAGTGAATATCATAACTACCTGTAATTAGATACTGATGAGATTATGTCTCCTTTTACCACGGGATGTATTTAAGTTAGAATAAGCTCAAAGTGATGCAGGAACACACATGAATATACCTAGCAAATAAGCACAAGTTCACCATATAACCAGCTTCCCGAAACTGCCCCCTGTCTTCATACATTATGAAAAGTAAATATCTTACAAGGAAAAGGACATTTTGAGTCAGGCAGACAATATATTATGATGTTAGGTTAGGCAAATATCTATTGAGACCAGACAAAAGGATACTCTATTAATAAATAAGGAATGGTAAACACAAGAACAAGCAGAAATTTTGACCTAGCCATCAATTCTATAGGTTCCAAACCATGCAGTCTGCTGGATTTTCATATCCTCTTACACAAAAAAAGCAGAATTCACACAGAATATCTAAACAACTTTCCTGAATTTATTTCAACAACAGAAAATTATGTGTATAATTACTTATTCTTTTGTTGTTGTTGTTTTGGGGACAAAGTCTCACTTTGTCACCATCAATAGAGTGTGGTGGCATCACAACTCACAGCAACCTCAAACTCTTGGGCTGAGCAATTATTTTGCCTCAGCCTCCCAAGTAGCTGGGAGTACAGGTGTCCACCACAATGCCTGGCTATTTTTATAGATGAGGTTTCGCCCTGGCTCAGGCTGGTCTCGAACCTGTGAGCTCAGGTGATCCACCTGCCTTAGTCTACCAAGGGCTGGGATTACAGGGACGAGCCACCACGCCTGGCCATATCATTACTCATTCTAATTATTGATCTCTCTCTGCAGAGCTAGATGAAGTTATACAGGTAATTTGCTGTAATCTTTGTAATAATAACTGCTAATTAGTCTTTCAAATATTAACCAACAACTCTGGAATATCTATTCCTTGTTCAAGCACTTCAAATCTTAATTAACATCCCCTAGGTTGGTAATTAACATGTATAGAAAGGCATTCTATTATTACCAACATAGTCATGTTCAAATAAGTTGTTTTATAGTAGACATCATTAATACTTTATGTTCTGTTTTTATTACACATTGCATAATGAATTTGGTTCCACTTAAAGTCTTGAATTTACCATTATCTACAATGACTTTTTTTTTTGTTAATAGTTTTAACTTAAGTTTAGCTATAGTCTAAAGTTAATTTATTCTTCCTTAAATAAAAGTTTAAGGCTCTGTCTGTACACAGTGAACTATAACCTGTCTTGATGTGGAAATAGATTGTAAACTATTCTTTTACTAATCAGAGTTTTGGCCAATCAAGTAGCTACTGTTCAACCAGTGTTCATATAGGACAAATGCTAAGCTGTAAGCCACCTAGCTGTTTCTTTTATGCCCCCATAAATATTATTCAATCATGTGGTATCCCCAGAGTCACTTTATCACAGGCATAAGAGGTCTTGCTAGCATCACAGAAAGGAATTTTAGGGTGCACACACAACTGAACGATAGTGGCAAATGTATTGACTGAAGGCAGACAGGCTCAGGAAGGGCTTGTAAAGAAACAGAGGTCCACTCCCAAGAAAGGCAGTGGGCAGGTTCAAGAAGAGCAACTGTACAGAAACCTAAAGCTTTGCTGTTTTTATTTATTAAAGTCAAAGAAGGCTACGTTGTCAGCGTTCATTCTGCCTTTCCCTGGTTTTTTCCACAAGGGAGGGATTTGTGTCAAAACCCCAATGTTAATATATTACAGTTTTGATATAATGAGGGAAGGGTCACTTTGCACCTGCACAATACTGAGAAATTGGTGGTTCCTTTCGTCTCCTCAGCCTGTTCAAGGGCTGTTTGAGCCAGGTGACTAAATTTTGCATCCCTTACTCCTTTGCTCATACCTAACAAACTACTCTAATAGCTCTAAACCTGTTCTGGTTTCATTGTCACTTAACCAGATTGTATAAGGTCTAACAATTAAGTTTGTGAACTTGCCATCAATGTGCTTACATTGGCAGCACTGCACAAGAAACTCATCAAGAGTTGATAACTCTGGTAAATCAGTGTCTCCCAGCTGTGTTCATGTTGACGCGTGGTGGTATCTTGCAGAGTTGGGTTCATAGTTGTTGCCTGTTTTGGTGTGGCATCTTGAGAATGTCAGACCGTGAATTGGAGCAACAAACAAACATTAAATTTCTTGTACCCTCAGTGAATCCCCAACAAAAAATAAATAAATAAATAAATAAATAAATGAATATGTTCTAGCTCCATCCATGTAAACATGAAAGAGGTAAATTCTCCATCTTTCTTTAAGGCTGCTACATGGTGTACATGTACCACAATTTATTAATCCATTCGTGGATCGATTCTTCTTAGCAAAGTATCTCAAGAATGGAAGAAAAAGTATCCAATGTACTCAGCCCTACTGTGAGGCTAATTTATAGCTGTCATATGAATGGTATAACCCAACTATAACACAAGAATACAGGGAAAGGGGTAAGGGTAGGGAGGGGTGAGGGGAGGGTGGGGCAGATGGAGGGTAATTGGTGGGGTCAATTACCCACAGTACATCTTAGAAGGGTACAGGCGAACCTTGCTAAATGCAGAATACAAATGTCTTCGTATAATCATGGAGAAATTGCCAGGAGGGCTATGTTAATCAGGTTGATGAAAATAGTTAAGACTGTATATGAAGCCAGCACATTGTACCCCTTGATTACACTATTGTACACAGCTATGATTTAATGATAAAGATAATAAAAAAATAAAATAAAATATCAACATCTTTTTTTTTGAATCATAGCTGTGTACATTAGTTCAATCAGTGATGAATGTGTTAATCACTTCAATGCAAGCATTTCACATTGTATATGAAATCAGTACACTGAAACCCAAAAATGCATCAATGTACACAGTTATGATTTAATAAAAACCTAAAAAAATAAAATAATAAAATAAATACCAACATCTTACTTTCAAGACTTGGAAATAAATAAATAAATAAATAAATAAAGTCCAGAAAGAAAGAGGGAGGGTATTTGGCATATCTCACCTAATGTGCTCAATGCAAGGGTACATTTCAAAATAACTAAGAATATATTATAAATGTCATACCACAAAAATAAGTAAGTGAGGTGATAGATGTGTTAATTAGTTTGCTTTAAGCATTTCACATTGTATATCAAATTATCACATTGTACCCCATAAATGTATACAGTTATGTTTTAATAAAAACTAAGTTTAAAAAAAATTTCTTGTTAAACTTGACAAGAGTGGAAGTGAAATTAGGAACATGTTAGTACAAGTTTTGGGGGATAATGCCATGAAGAAAATGGCAGTGTACAAATGGCATAAACTTGTGAAAGGCAGCATAGTGATATTCAGCAAGGAGGTCTGTGGTATTTGTTCAAGGATGAATTCGCAGAGTTAATATTCAGACCTTGTATTGCTGACTGCACAGAGATGAGCCAATACAATGAGAAGGTTGAAACTGCAATGGAGAAAAGGTTTAATTCCAGAGAATGGTAAGTGGGAAAACAGTACGAATTTCTCAAATCTGCCTTTCAGAGAATTTGCAAGACAAGGTTATTAAGGGATAGTTTGTTGGGTAAAGGTTTAGGCAGTTTGGTTTGCTTTTTGGTTAGATTTGGGGCAAAATGATAGAGGTGCAGAAATCATCTTGTGTAGTTCCAGTTTCTGGGTTGGGGTCACAATTCCAGTTGAGTAAGTTTCTTTTTACGGGCCACTAGTCTGGGAGGGTTAGCCAATCCACTGGAATGCAGGAACTGAAAGATATCTCAGAAACTACTTTTAGTTTTCAAAGAGGTAATATTATTGTGTAGAAAGTTATGATTCTTTATGACACTGGCCATGTGACTCCAGACTAGAAACGATATAGAGGAAAAAAAAAGGAGTGACTAATTATTGTCAAGCAAACAAAGGGACAAAGGCCGATTCTTACCATTATTTTCAGCTAGGCTTGTGCTTTTGCAGAATTTTAGGCCCTTATCCCTCATAATTGGTTCTACAGCAGATTTCACAGCAAAGGTTATATGGTTGCACATCAGGCTCCTTTAAATTGTTTTGTTAAAGTCATGGTAGATAATACAATTTCTCTAGGTTACGTAATAGCTGAACAGAGAAAAAAGCTACACAGTTTCTGACAGTTCTTGCTTTATGTAGATGAATATTTTGGATATTACAGGGGGCTTGGTTAAAGAAGTAGGCTCTTCATCTGGCTTACCCTTTGTTCTATTTGATTTTAGTTAACTTGGGTTTTGGAACCCGACTTAGGAGCATCCTCCAAACTCTTGCTATTCATTTCCTATTAGCTGTAATAATAGTCTCTGGTGTGCTGCATTCTCTCAAAAGTTTTAAATGTTTGCATACAGCTGTTTGTAGAGCATCAATTGGTCCCTGTTCAGGTGGAATGAAAAAAAAAAAAACTCAAAGAAATATGTGATCATAAGGACAGTATAATTTATAAATGATATGCTCAGATGAGAAACCCCAAATGATTATAGCTAGGATTAGCCCTAAAGCCCTAAATTTTGTTCACATGCTCACCTAGGTTAGAACTTGACCAAAAGGGAAGAACTGCTGAAGAAAATTTTGGAAGCTCATTGATCTCGAATGAGTCCTTGCACTAGGCCTCAACCGGGCAAATGAAAATGGAGTCACTGGTGGTAAATACTATGTAACAAAACTGCAATTTAAAAAACGCAAATGTGCTCCAAAAGAGACACGTTATTTTTTCTCCTAAAACCAGAATTCAGCACAATTGGAAGTGTCCTCTGCTCCAACTCTTGTAAGATAGTAACTTGAAATAAAAATTTATTCCCTATTGTTCTCTTCCTTTGCTCTCACCTTATAAAACCTCTTGTTCTATTTCTCGGTCAAATTTGAGACCAAAGAAATCTACTTACACTGGTGGTAAAGTAATGTCAATATCTAAAGTTTCAATCAGCAGCTCAACATTGAGAGAGGTTGACCCAAAGGCGAGGGGAATGAATATATTAAGTTTCACCTAACTGCCTTTTTATGTACTTTAGGTTAAGCATAAAGATTTTTTTTGCATATAGTGAACTGTAACCTGACTGGTTGTGTAAACAAATTGTAAACCTCTCTGGTACTAATCACAGAGTTACGGTCAATCACAAGAGACCAACTGCTCAAACTGTTCAAACAAGGCAAACACTAAGCTGTCGCCAATCTAGCTGTGTCTGTACTTCACTCCTCTCCTTTGTATGTCACTCTCCTATCTCTTTTCATAAAAATTATCCAACCATGTGGCAGCCTCAGACTCACGGTGAACCTATTCTAGATCAGGGGATGCTCCACTTATGACTCCTTCATTGCCCAATTAAACTCTGCTACATTTAATTTGTCTAAAGCTTTCCTTTACAATAGATTTATAAATTAAATGTACGCCATCAGACTTTTAACAGTTTGAAAGGATGTCTTCTAAGCTGGTGGACGTATAATGTAGTGGTATATTTTGCTGAATATCTCCTTTGTCGGTCTCACTCTAGTTAGTCTTTAATCGACATTGTTGTTATCACTCTATTTTCCCCATTATCTATTTTTGGAGTGCAGTAGTTTGATTTAAAAAGCTACATTCCGTGTAAGAAGAAAAAAAGTGAAGAAATATGGCAGGGATATTAATCATAAAAATAAAACTCCAATTTAGCAATTTTTTTTTATTTTAAATTATGTATCAAATGCCAGAAGTATAGAGACAGGAAGAATACATCAAGATAATCAGTTTTCATTTGAAAGGCTTCAATCCACTCACTTTCCTACAGTGCCTGGAAGAGCCAAAGAACAATAAAATAAATATTTTTAAAGTGTGGCATCAGCTCTTAAAGCAGACAGTGCTGACATTTTGAGGTGTGAAAGGGAGATTAATTTTGGATAGAAAGACAGAGGATGCTAAGAATTTAAACACTTTTTTGGCAGATTAAAAAAGTCTCTTCACTGTTTCCTGTTGCTTTTCTCTATTTGCAGCCTCATCCATGCGTCTACTATTGCTCTTAAGGAAAGCAGATGAATGAAAAACAACATTTCAATGTGAGTGGTTGAAGTACCAAGAGAGCATTTCTTGGGAGGAAATATTTTGAAAAAGATAATTTTCAAAGGAACTATCAAAATGAAATTATCAGGAATAAATTACCATATGTTAATTATTAAAAAATGCTTTATATTACTATGTTTTTTAAACTTTTATTTTTCTATTTCTTTGCAAAGTCCTTTGCTAGGCTGTTGGTGTAGGCAGGCTGCCTAGAACTCTAATGGTGGTGAAGGGTGCATGGCAATGATTCACACAGGAGTGAGTTCAGGTGGCAATGGACAGACACAGGATGTTTTATATCTATTACTTTCTCCAGTGGACAAATTTGTTAGCCCTGAAAGTCCTCTCACTGTAGTAACTTTTTCAAATTAACCAAATTTTCTTCAGAAGGAAAGATTTATTAGGAGACACATATATGTACCCATTGTGAAAGACTAGCTTACTTTACGATCAATAAACTTTGTATGACAACTAAGAAATATTTCCCAATATATAGATAGTATTGACCCTAGAGAGGGTGAAAGTATAATTAATAACAGCTTTTGTTTTTGTTTCTTTCCTTATTTTTTTAGCAGTATCATTTCTATTTTTTGGCTGGGGAACAATCTTCTTCAATGCTAGGTCCAAATGTCTTAGGGCAGATTGACTCCATACTTGTGGTTCTAAAGAGAAGAGTCAGGCCAGTCCAATTTATGTTCCACAGTCCTACGCAATTACTGCAAGGGTGGACAGGTGCTCCCAACTGGTCTCAAGAGACAGTTCAGGATATTCACTAGAATTTTTTTTAAATTCTATATTTGGTAAACTGATTGGAGGTGATTCCAAGCCATTACCAACCATTGTGGCACAAAATCTTGAAAGAATTATTGAAGATCAATTCAATTTAAGAGAACTGGAAGTGTGCATTGGGGAAAGAGAGAAAGAAGGACAGAAAGAGACAGAAAGAGAGATCTAGTCTTAATGACATAGTTTAGGCAGCCAGATCCAGCCAGATATGAAATCTATTCCTGGAGCTATCACCAACATAAATGAAAACGATTTTTAAAAAATTTGATTTTATGTGTATGAAGAAGAATTTTGTCTCTCAAAAATGAAGTGTCTGTTTCATATAAAGAGAGTTATTCAGATAACTCAGCCATGAATTCCTCTAAGAACTTTTTATTACCCCAGCTTTTATGAACACGATCCATGTGCCCTTTATCATTGTAATGTTTCCCACTTGTGTAATGATGTGATAGCTTCTCTCCTTCACTGTAGAGTTGTGGAGATGATTGTTGGAAATTTCATAACAATGCACTTTATAAAGATTGGTGTAGAAACACTTGATTCTTCTTTACTGTACAGCTTTCAAAGTGTAGAATACTTTGTCTTGTGTTTGTGTTATGTATTGTTAAGTTTTACATCTACCTTCCTTGGCTGCATAAGACTCCATATAAATCAGTTTCCATTTTCAAAATTGAATCAGTGATGTAAATTATAAATACTTTTGTTGTGGAGCAATACAGTTTAAAGAAAGTGAAACTAAGCTTTCAGCGTCTTTTGAGATTGTGGAAAATTCATTATGTTGGTAAAAGTTTAATTTAAAAAAAAAGATTGTATTTTTAAAAGCAATATTTCCTATGGCTGTTTCCTATTTCCTTTTCTCAGGTCTTTTCATGCAGAAATTCAAATTCAAAATATATTTGGTCCCATGCTTAAATAATTCAATATTATTAAAAAGTAACAGAATGTACTTTCAATGCTGAAGCTAGTATTTTTCTGTTGTTTTGTTTTGATATTTTATCTGATATAAATGCCTCTTCAATAGGATATATGTGTGTGTATATGCACCATAAATTTAATATTTTCACATTTTAAGAAAGAATTTAAATTTTTACATTTTAAGAAAGAAAAATATATTGTATTGAAATTGCAATACCAGGCTGGGCGCAGTAGCTCACACCTGTAATCCCAGCACTTGGGAGGTCAAGGTGGGTGGATTGCTTGAGCACATGGGTTTCTGACCAGCCCGAGCCACAGTGAGACCTTTTCTCTAAAAATAGCCAGGTGTGTGGCAGGTGCCTATAGTCTCAGTTACTTGGGAGGATGAGGCAAGAGAATCGCTTAAGCCCAAGAGTTTGAGGTTCCTATGAGCTGTGATGCTATAGCATTCTGTTGAGGGCTACAAAGTGGGACTCTGTCTCCAAAAAAATAAAAAATAAAAAAGACTATAATACTCAATATATATCAATAGCTTATATAATTATGTAGATAGAGAAATCTGATGATCTGCTGTCTGCTATCTGGAGGCCCAGGAGGGCTGGTGCTATAATTTCAGTCCAAACTCAAATGTCTGAAAACCAGGGTTACCAGTGGCATAAGTCCCAGTTCAAGTTTGAAGACCCAAGAACCAGAAGCTCTAATGTCTAAGGCAGAAGAAGATGGACTGCTTAGTTCAAACAGAAAGGCCTAATTCACTCTTACTGTGCCTATTTGTACTATTTTGCCCCTCAATTGATTGCAAGATGCCCACCCATATTGTTGAGGGTGATGTTACTTACACAGTTTACTGATTTAAATTCTAACCTCTTCTTGAGATACCCTCACAGATGCATCCATAAATTATGTTTTACCAGCTATCTGGGCATCCCTTCACTCAATCAAGTTGACACATAAAAATTAACCATTACAATCACTTTATTAAAAAAAAAAAAAAAGAAAAGAAAGAAAAACAAAATATATGTTTGCCTCTTCCTAGAAAAGGACAAGAATATGCATGGCTTTTTTTTGTTGTATTGTGGCATTAATTTTGCTTCTTCATTTTTACAACTACTAAATTGCCATCCCCTATAGTAAAATGATATTAAATAAGCCCTTGGTTTGAATGTTATTACGTATGTCATCACTGTGGTCTGTGAGAATTAACATAATGGTCAGTGTTGCTTTGAAAGCCTGCATACCTTGGTGTCAGTGACTGAGCTGCTTGACAGAGGATCATTGATTATGACTTCTATTGCAGAACTGGGGGACTAGCCCTTTATGTGAGTGGTGGCAAATGTGGATGTGCAGCAAACTATTGGAGGATGTGTGACTAAAAGAAATAAGACAACAGCTGAGCATCAGTGAATCCTTCAGAAAGACTCACTGGAGATGTCCATAGCTTCACTGGACACGCACATGAGACCAGGCATATTGAAAACCTTACAACGAGTTCTGGACCCACCACAGATGAGACTCTGAACAGCAAATTAGTGGAACCCGCGATGCATGAGAAGCTGCTCTCAACAGAAGAGTCTGTGTGGGTCACAGGGTCTTCCACCCTTGGCAGAAAATGTTCCCAAGCTAGGTCCTGATAAAAGATCTTAACTCCAGAGAGCATGGCCTAAAACCACTGGATACACACTTATCCACAGGTGGCATCAGAAATTCCAAGAAATAGCTATTCCTGCCTCTTAGAAACCTCTTGTGTCAGGGGATACATGGATGAGGAGACCAGAAATATCCTGTTAGTCCCAAGGACAATACCGATGTGTATGATGGCACCTACATGCTTAAGCAGGTCATGCACAGCTGGTTTCACGAGTGGTGTTGTCATGATTAGCTGATAAGGTGACTGGGCTGATTCCGTTGTTACTCTCAGAGGAGTCCATCTGGGCCCCAAATTAGAAACTCTACACCAACATCTAATTATATTAGACTTTCAATAAGACCCAAGTTAAAGTCCTGGCGCTTCAATGATAAAAGTGTGACAGTGTTGGGGCCTAAGAACACAGTGTAATTCATGGAGGAGTAGAGGTTGATGCTGCTGTCCCAGAAGGACTAGATGAACAAGGTCACCAAGAAGATCATCAAGATCCTTGTCATCCTCATGTCCAAGGAGGTGGTGACAAAATGTCAGGACACACTGCCAGTTCAGTGGCTTCTGGACCCTGATCCCAGGCATCAATCTCCTTGATATGAAGGAACTCAGGAGGATGTTAATGAAAAAACACCCTGGAAGATGACCAGATATCAGACTATGAAATAGGGCCCAGGAATGGAAATTTATTGCCCAAAGCCCCCAGCCTGTGGCATCATAGACAATTCTGTGGGGAATGAGGGAATACTCATTAATCAGAATATGAAGTTTGGCTGGCTTTTGGGGGACAGAGCTTCATGAGAAGCTGCTGTTTTCATAGAAAGCACACATTGGCTATAAGAACCCCTACTTGACCAAATCCATGTCTTCATTCTAGGACATGAAGGAAGGTCTGATCTTCAGGGAACATGACATTGCTGGCTGGGGATTAAAAGTCACTTTATTGCTTTATGCACAGCCACTAAACAACCATGGAGTAGACTAGCAGTGTGGCTCCTTTCATGAGAAGATGAGCCAGAACTTTGCAAACTTGTCCAATACCACAGAGTCTTCTTTAATCCCATGAAGAGGTAGCCATCTGTATAGGACCTGAACAGAACTTGTCCAAGAAGGAGCTCCTGCACATTGCTAGGAGGATGTTTAGACAGCCTCTATGTATTACACAGATAAAAGCAGCAGAGTAATCTAAGACATTGGAGATAAGTCAGGTATATATTGGGAATAAGTGGAAGATGTTTGATGCTATGCAGACGCCTCTGGCCATGGTCATGGTGATACCACCATTTCCCTATGCAAGGTGCTGCAGTAGAATCTAATCCTGGAGGAGCAAAGGGCAGGGATGATGAAGGGTTTGCACATCTACTGAGTGAACAAAGAGGTCATCATCAGAACTGAGATGATTGAGAAGGCATTTACTAGCGTAATCTTACCAATTATTACTATGTGCACCACAGTCTCTCTGCCAATGGACTCCATAAGGTTTGCGTCACCTCCTTTGAGATGTATAAACTTGTCCAGTAGAGCACAAAGACCTCCACTAGATGTGGAAGGTGCAGTCGGCCTGGTGTTACCTCTGTGACAGAAGCTGTATGTGTCACATACCTGCCCAACCTCAGGCAAACATTAAACATCCAGGCCCTCATTGAGAAGGAACTCATGGACTCCTTTAAATAAAGATTAAAGTTGTTCACTTTTTTTTCACATGACCCTCCTTTTATTTCCTTTCTCAATTATTTTTATTCCTTAATTCATTTTTCAAATATAACTTCACAAACTCATTTTTGAAGTACATAAAATGCTAAGCACAAATAAATATTAAGAAATGTGCACAATAGAAATTTTAAGAAATACCTAATATATTAAATTATGACTTTATAGTGCTTTGGAGAATATAACAAATAAGTAAAAGAGCTTTATTATAAAAGGTCTCTGAGGTTGAATGTAAAATATATATATATATATATATTTATATACATTTTATACACACACACACACACATATATATACATATGAAAACAAAAGTAGTAGAAGAATCTAGTGTAGTTTATCAAACTGAATCCATAGGTAATACACAGATAAGTCCTAAGCCTTATTTTTCCTCTTATAATCATCCATCACTATGCATGGAGAATTGGTTCCAGGAATTCCCTATCCCCAAATCCAGGGATGCTCAAGTTCCTTTTATAATATTGTGTAGTATTTATAATAACTCACGCACATCCTCTCCTATGTCTGAAATCATCTTTACATTGCTTATGATGCCTAATATTATATAATTTAAAGTACTGTTTAGGGAATAATGACAAGAAAAACAGTCTGCACATGTTCAGTACAGACACATTATTTTTTCGCCTAAATATTCTTAATCACCAGATGTTTGAATCTACAGATGCAGAACTCATAGAGTCACGGAGGGCTGACTGTAATTACACTTGTTTATCGACCTTTCATTGATAGCTACTAAGAAAATAGAAAAGCCCATAGATTTAAAATATTATTCTTTTTTAACATCTGGGAGAGATACCAAATTATTATTATCATTTCTTAAAGAGAAGAGGAAAATAATGGGAAAATAAATAATTCATCAGTTATCTAATCAGTCTTCAGCATTAGAGAGTTGTCTACAACTATTCTTATAGTCAAGGAAGGAAAAGTTGGAAGGAAAAAGGTGTATAAATAATTGCCTTTATAATTATGGTATAATAAAAATATATATTTGTTCCTTTTTACCTATTCTGTCCCTAACACAAAGCTCCCAAAACTTTTGTAATTTCTTGACTGATATGAGTTATAGGAATGTTACTTATTAATAATAGAGCTTATTTTAATCATATATTGAATTTATGCTAATAAAGTGACTTAGCTGCTAGGTGGTTTGAAGATGGGGGTGGTTGCTAAGAAACAACAAATGTGGTTACAGGGTCAAAACTTCTAAGCCCACTTTTGATTTTTGGGGGATGAGAGAGCCTGGAGATGGAGTCTAAGCACCAGTGTTCAATGATTGAGTTAATTATGCCTATTTAATGAGACCACATGTAACAACTATTAAGAAAAATTAGAAAAAAAACAAAACAGGGTTTGAGAAGCTTCCAGATTGAGGGTCACATCAAGGTCCTAGGAGGGTGGGTCCCTGCAGTGGGACCTCTGTGCCACCTCCCATTCCTAGCCTCTCTTCTCTTTGGCTGTTTCTCAGTTGTATGCCTTCTGATAAAAGGAAAGAGGAAGTAGAACATTTTTCTGAATTCTGTGAGTCAGCCAGTCAGAAGTGTGTGCAGCTAAAATAGGGGCTGCCTTAAGGGGCTGACCCTTGACCTGTGCAGTCTCTGCCAACTTCATACTGTGTCAGAATGGAATTGCTGGATGCCCAGTTAATACTGGGGAACTGGGAACCACTGTGGGAAAACATAACCTATTTCATGTTAGAAAATGTTGCGAAATTTGATTTTGAAGTGGTGTTAGGGAAAAAAAATATAATTACCATATTACTCAATTTCTTTTTCTTTTAAACCTGGCAATCCTCCAATTTTTAAAAAATTATTTATGTAGTTATTACCTTAGTATTTTTGAGAAGGAAACCATAGAGAAGCCAGCTAAGATTTGGAAGGGAGAATTGAAGAAATTTATTTATTATTATTTTTTTTTATTAAATCATAGCTGTTTACATTAATGTAATCATGGGGTAAAATGTGCTGGTTTTATATACGATTAGAAATATTTTCTTTTTCTTTTTTTTGTTAAATATATGTATTTTATTATTCTTCATTACATTATTTCCGCCCCCCTACCCCTCCGTGGTAAGACAGAATTGATTTACAGAAAAGAATACAGAAAACACCAAAGCTCCTGGTAGAGGGAGATATTTCAAGTGGGGAGAGAGAAGCTCTCTCTGAGTCTTGAGATTTCTGATATTGAAGGGAGCATAAC